>JAWPHD010009143.1:0-107217 GCA_037043455.1 Cyrtodaria siliqua
GCCTTAAATTATATTCAGGAATCTGATGATGACCATTTTGTAATCTTTTCTGATTCCCTTTCATCTCTTCAAGCACTGGGTAATATGAAGCATGATAACCCAGTTGTGCTTCAACTTTTAGAAAAGTACAATTCTCTTATAATTGATAATGTTATTATTTTCTGCTGGCTTCCAAGCCATGTAGGAATACGTGGTAATGATAGAGCTGATAGTGCTGCCAAGGAAGCATTAGATTTACATATATCTAATACCAAATTACATTATACTGATTTTAAAAGCTGTATCAACACATATATTCGTAACTCTTGGCAAGCCACTTGGGATATGTCAGTTAACAATAAACTCCATTCAATTAAACCGTTACTCGGAGAATGGCGTTCTTCTACTAGACCCATTCGTCGAGAGGAAGTTATCCTAGCCCGGTGCAGGATAGGGCATACACGTTATACTCATTCATATTTATTACAAGGTGAGCCATTACCAGAATGTATACCCTGCTTTGCACCGTAAACGGTCAAACACATATTGCTGGAATGTGTAGACTTTGATCCTATGCGTCAAAGGTACTACAATGTTAATGCTATGACCGAGTTATTTAATACTATAGATTTTAGTCTAGTCTTAGATTTCCTTAAGGAAATCAGACTTTATAAATCAGTATAATATGTTCTTGTATATAATTACTTTTTTATATACCCGTTTACGGGCATTCATTGATTTACATATATAGTTTGTGTTGCTGCCGTATCATCCCTTATTTTTTAATAGTTTTATCCTGATATATTTACATTAATTTTTAATTAATCCTTCATTTATTCATATGTCGTCAGTTTTTGCGCACAATATGACCTATTTATGTGTCGACGTGCTGTAAATCAACATTCATTCATTCTATCATGTTGGCCAGCCATACTTTGATCTATCATGTTGACCAGCCATACCTTACAATATATCATGTTGACCAGCTTTACTTTATGATCTATCATGTTGACCAGCAATACTTTGTAATGATCATTTTGACCAGCCATACCTTACAATATATCATGTCGATCAGCCATACTTTATGATCCACCATGTTGAGCAGCCATACTTTATGATGATCATGTTGACCAGCCATACTTTATGATCTATCATGTTGATCTGCCATACTTTATGATCGATCATGTTGACAAGTCATACTTAATGATCTATCACGATGGCCAGCCATACTTTGATCTATCATGTTGACCAGCCATACCTTACAATATATCATGCTGACCAGCTACACTTTGTAATGATCATGCTGACTAGGAATACTTGACGATCGATCATGTTGTCCAGCCATACTTTATGATGGTCATGTTGTCTAGCCATATTGTGTAATGATCTTGCTGACTAGGAATACTTTACGATCGATCATGTTGTCCAGCCATACTTTGTAATGATCATGCTGAATAGGAATACTTTATGATCGATCATGTTGTCCAGCCATACTTTGTAATGATCATGCTGAATAGGAATACTTTACGATCGATCATGTTGTCCAGCCATACTTTGTAATGATCATGCTGAATAGGAATACTTTACGATCGATCATGTTGTCCAGCCATACTTTGTAATGATCTTGCTGACTAGGATATTTTACGATCGATCATGCTCTCCAGCCATACTTTATTATCTATCTTGTTGACATCTCATACTTTATAATCTATCATGTTGACCTGACATACTTTGTGATCTATTTTGATGACCTACCATACATTATGATTATCAAGTTGATCAGCAATACTTTATAATCTGTCATGTTCACCAGCCATACTTTACAATCTATCATGTTGACCAGCCATACTTTACGATGTATCATGTTGATCTGCAATACTTTACGATGTATCATGTTGATCTGCAATACTTTACGATGTATCATGTTGATCTGCAATACTTTACGATGTATCATGTTGATCTGCTATACTTTACAATCTATCTTGTTGACCAGCCATACTTTACGATATGTCATGTTGACAAGCCATATTTTCTGATCTATCATGTTGACCAGCAGCCATACTTTGTGATATATCATATGTCATGATCTATCATATTGACCAGCAATACCTTATGATAGATCATGCTGACCTGCCATACTTTATGATGTATTATGTTGACAAGCCATACTTTATAATATATCATGTTGACAAGCCATACGTTATGATCTATCATGCTGACCACCTATACTTTATAATCCATCATGTTGATCAGTCATACTTTACGATCTATCATGTTGACTTGCCATAATTTATGATCTATCATGTTGACCTGCCATACCTTATGATCTGTCCCAGCCTTACTTTATCATCTATCATCTTGAACAGCCATACTTCATAATCTATCATGTTGACAAGCCATATTTATGATATATCATGTTGACAAACCATACTTTATGATCTATCATGTTGAAAAGCCATACTTAATGATCTATCATGTTGACCAGCCATAATTTATGATCTATCATGTATACCAGGCATAGTTTATGATCCATCATGTTTACCAGCCATACTTTATGATCTATCATGTTGACCTACCATACTTTCTGATGTATCATGTTTACCTGCCATTCTTTATGATCTATCATGTTGACCTGCCATATTTTATGATCTATCATGTTGACCAGCCATACAGTATGATCTATCATGTTGACCTGCCATACTGTATGATCTATTATGTTGACCAGTCATACTTAATGATCTATCATGTTGGCCAGCCATACTCTGATCTATCATGTTGACCAGCCATACCTTACAATATATCATGTTGACCAGTTATACTTTATGATATATCATGTTGACCAGCCATACTTTGTAATGATCATGTTGACCAGCCATACCTTACAATATATTATGTTGACCAGCCATACTTTATGATCTATCATGTTGACCTGCCATACTTTATGATCGATCATGTTGACCAGTCATACTTAATGATCTATCATGTTGGCCAGCCATACTTTGATCTATCATGCTGACCAGCCATACCTTACAATATATTATGTTGACCAGCCATACTTTGTAATGATCATGCTGACTAGGAATACTTTACGATCAATCATGTTGACCAGCCATACTTTATTATCTATCATGTTGACCTGCCATACTTTATTATCTATCTTGTTGACATGTCATACTTTATAATCTATCATATTGACCTGACATACTGTTTGATCTATTTTGTTGACCTGCCATACATTATGATCCGTCAAGTTGATCAGCAATACTTTATAGTCTGTCATGTTCACCAGCCATACTTTACAATCTATCATGTTGACCAGCCATACGTTATGATCTATCATGTTGACCTGCCAAACGTTACGATCTATCATGTCGACCTGCCATACTTTATGATCTATTATGTTGACCTGCCATACTATATGATGATCATGTTGACCAGCCATACTTTGTAATGATCATGTTGACCAGCCATACCTTACAATATATTATGTTGACCAGCCATACTTTATGATCTATCATGTTGACCAGCCATAATTTATGATGATCATGTTGACCAGCCATACTTTATGATCTATCATGTTGACCTGCCATACTTTATGATCGATCATGTTGACCAGTCATACTTAATGATCTATCATGTTGGCCAGCCATACTTTGATCTATCATGCTGACCAGCCATACCTTACAATATATTATGTTGACCAGCCATACTTTGTAATGATCATGCGGACTAGGAATACTTTACGATCGATCATGTTGACCAGCCATACTTTGTAATGATCATGCCGACTAGGAATACTTTACGATCAATCATGTTGACCAGCCATACTTTATTATCTATCTTGTTGACATGTCATACTTTATAATCTATCATGTTGACCCGACATACTTTATAATCTATTTTGTTGACCTGCCATACATTATGATCTGTCAAGTTGATCAGCAATACTTTATAATCTGTCATGTTCACCAGCCATACTTTACAATCTATCATGTTGACCAGCCATACGTTATGATATATCATATTGACCTGCCATACTTTATGATCTATCATTTTGACCTACCATACTTTACGATCTATCATGTCGACCTGCCATACTATATGATGATCATGTTGACCAGCCATACTTTATGATCTATCATGTTGACCAGCCATACTTTATGATATATCATGTTGATCTGCCATACTTTACAATCTATCCTGTTGACCAGCCATACTTTACGACATGTCATGTTGACCAGCCATATTTTCTGATCTATCATGTTGACCAGCCATACTTTGTGATATATCATACGTCATGATCTATCATATTGACCAGCCATACCTTATGATAGATCATGCTGACCTGCCATACTTTATGATGTATTATTTTGACAAGCCATACTTTATGATATATCATGTTGACCAGCCTTACATTATCATCTATCATCTTGAACAGCCACACTTCATAATCTATCATGTTGACAAGCCATATTTTATGATATATCATGTTGACAAACCATAATTTATTATCTATCATGTTGAAAAGCCATACTTAATGATCTATTATGTTGACCTGCAATACTTTATGATCTATCATGTTGACCAGCCATACTTTATGATCTATCATGTATACCAGCCATAGTTTATGATCTATCATGTTTACCAGCCATACTTATGATCTATCATGTTGACCAGCCATACTTTATGATCTAGCATGTTGACCTGCCATACTTTACGATGATCATGTTGACCAGCCATACTGTATGATCTATCATGTTGACCTGCCATACTGTATGATTTATCATGTTGACCAGTCATACGTAATGATCTATCATGTTGACCTGCCATACTTTATGATCTATCATGTTGACCTGCCATACTGTATGATCTATAATGTTGACCAGTCATACGTAATGAACTATTATGTTGACCTGCCATACTTTACGATGATCATGTTGACCAGCCATACTGTATGATCTATCATGTTGACCTGCCATACTGTATGATCTATCATGTTGACCAGTCATACGTAATGATCCATCATGTTGACCAGCCATACTTTATGATCTATCATGTTGACCTGCCATACTTTACGATGATCATGTTGACCAGCCATACTGTATAATTTATCATGTTGACCTGTCACATTTATGATCCATCATGTTGACCAGCCATACTATATTATCTATCATGTTGACATCATGTTTACCAGCCATACTTTATGATCTATTATGTTGACCTGCCATACTTTATGATCTATCATGTTGACCAGCCATACTTTATGATCTATCATGTTTACCAGCCATACTTTATGATCTATCATGTTGACCTGTCATACTTACTTTATGATCCATCATGTTGACCAGCCATACTTTATTATCTATCATGTTGACCAGCCATACTGTATGATCTATCATGTTGACCTGCCATACTTTATGATCGATCATGTTGACCAGCCATACTTTATGATCTATCATGTTGACTAGCCATACTTTATGATCGATCATGTTGACCTGCCATACTTTATGATCGATCATGTTGACCAGCCATACTTTATGATCTATCAAGTTGACTAGCCATACTTTATGATCTATCATCTTGACCAGTCATACTTTATGACCGATCACGTTGACTAGCCATACTTTATGATCTATCATGTTGACCAACCATACTTTATATAAAGATCTATCATGTTGGAGCATTACTTGTTATTCTAATACACCCGCACTATATAGCTAGTTTAAAATATCTCGTTATATTGAACGATATATCACTGTAATTTTTGCAACGTTAGGAGAATAAGCATTGCGCATTGCGCATTACGCATTGTAACGTATGCAACGTTAGGAGAGTAAGCAAAGCAATACAAAAGATTTCAGATGTGTGCGTTATTTTCACATTTTAGGGGTATTAGAATAGAAATAGAACATCGTTTACGGTGAATTATCTATAATATATCACGGTTTGTCGTTCAATTGTAAACAATAATTTCACTCACCCTTCGGGCTCGTGAAATTATAGTTTACAATTGAACTCCAAACCGTGATATATTAAACGATAATTCACAGTAAACGATGTTCTATTTCTTAAGTAAAAACAACACTAGTTATAAATATAATTTTATTAAGTATAAATAAAACTGTAGTAAAAACATGTTTGCCCCATAAACATCCTTAAGCCAACATAAAGGCAGTAGCATTTGGGTACATGCAGACACTATTTTTATGCTATAAGAAACATATTTATTGATTTATGGTACTGATTTGAACTTTTATTTTCTACTCCTAACAAATATATTATTTAGCACATAAATGTAATAAAGGGTTCAAACAAATAACCACAATGAATGACTGAATGAATGCATGGTGTATTACAACCTTTTAACAGCTTAGATTATATCAGGTTGGAATGGGGAATGGTGATGGAAAATAGTTTTACAATTATGGAGATGCATTGGTCCCGCCTTAATTTGATTAAGCGATGGGAAAGCTTATATTAGCAGGATTTTATAAGGGATATTTAGAAAATAAAACAACTTTAAAAACATTTTTTTACTGAAAAAATGCGATAACCTGTTTTTAATTATCTATTAAATGTTTTAATTTTACAATATGCAAACTTTTTAAGGTTTTATTTCATACACCAGTCAACCCCGTTTTCGCTTCTTGGAGAAGGGGTTGGATGCGATATGAAAGTTAATACTCGGACCACGTAATGGAAGATGATTATCAAAAATAAATATCATGCTCTCGATCTCCATTCTGCTCAAAACCATGTGTATGAAGTAATAGTAGGTAAACACAGTTGGACATTTCTTTGACCCATTGCCAATCGGGGCTTAAATAACCAACAAACTCACGTATAATTTAAACAATGTAAATCATATTAAACCTTGCACATAAATATATAGTGTTTACCCTACTTTTTAAACCAATCGGATGGCTCAGAATTTCAAATACTGGCTAGATTTATTCATGTTCATTCCTGTTAGGCGCCATATAACCTTTCATGTATTGGTGTGCCTTAAAACCCCAAATCAATTCATTCATGAAGAATTTACTGCCTTCGCTCTTCATGATTTAGAGTGTCACCTATATAGAGACTATCGACAAACCTATTGTAAACACTAAGCCGGATAGAGTCTATGAAGAGAAATCTTCACCATTAAGAAACCGCGGTCGGTCGCTATGCTCCCTCCCTTTCGGTTTCTTAATGGTGAAGATTTCTCTTCATAGCCTCTATCCTATACTAAGTATATTATTTGAGCACATTAATTTTGTTATGATAAAACGAATCATTCCAATAAATATGAAGATTTACTTAATATAACATGTACTATAGCATAATGACGTGTGGTAACTGTATATGTGGATTTATGTTTCGTGTAGTAAGTAGTTCTGAATAATAATTGGTTCAAAATATGTTTTTTTCTGGTGGATGGCAGCAGCTTATTTAACCATAACAATTATTTGGTATGTGAATACACCAAAACATATATGCAGTTTCAACTTCACATACTTGATCCTTGATATTTAAATTGCACAATTTTACTTTTTATAGTTTGATCTTACTAAATTTTATTGAGAATGACCGTGCAGTGACAATTTTTACGATTTGTGATTTTTTAAAAATTTGATCAGCAAGATAACAAGTAGGTCAATCTCAAAGAAGGGCAGTGACCTACTTTTTGTTCACCGAGGTAACAATTTGAGCTACATTGTAAAATAAGTAAAGTAAATAGGTAATCCGTCTGTCAAGGTGACCTACTTTTTTGTTTTTTAAGACAGAAACTTGGCATCTGTATTTTGCAAGTTTTACAAGATGTTTAAATGATCTTGAAATTTCAATTTCGTCAACAGTCGAAAATCTAAGTCATCTTAAAAATGACCATTAAGTGACAAATTTCAATAATATAAAAAAAATCAGTGACCTCAAAAGCAGATAAATGACTTAACTGAACGACCTACTTTTTAACCTATTTTCTGTGTGGTATAATTACAACCTTTTATGTAAACCATGAGACCAACATTGGAAAATAAGGTCAACAAACAGGTCACTGACTATCACAGAATAGTGATTGGTTGACCTCACATTGCCCAAAGTAGGAAATATGCAACAAGGCATTTTGATATCAATAAAATATAATTATGTAGTTATAAACTAATGTGCAAGTATATATTATTAAATACATGTATTTATAAAATAATGGGCAAGTATGTATATATAAAATGTGCAAGTAATTTATATATGTAGTTATAAATTAATATGTAAATATAAATAATTTGTACATGACCGTTAGTGGATCAAAGGATTTCGAAATGGGGAAAATGAATTATATATCATAGTTTTGATGTCATGACTTTAAAGTATCAAATGACTAATATTTCTGCATAAAAATAATTGAACATTAAAATGTAATAATGCTTATAAAATACACCTCCATGAATAATGCTGTGACTTGGTATCGAAATATAATTCTGATGAACGACTAACTTTCATTTTACTGATATACATGATTCGCTCCTAACGTATCCAGTTTGTTTGTTTGTTTTGTTTGAATGGTGTTTTACGTCATTTTCAGCACATGTTAGACCATATGTGAAGGTCGATATTTTTTTTAAGTAGAGGCAGACCACCCCATTTTTCCTGGGTAGAACCAGTATTGTGTACCTGCTGCCTACCCTAAGAATCAACACTTTCTCACTTGACATGTCGAGCTCCCAGTGGGATTCGAACCAGCAGTAGTGAGAGGCAAGGGAGTTTTACACTGTAATGTAAAAATTAGCTGCACATTTTATCTCACCCAACCTTCTGCTTTTTTTACTAAAACATTGTGCTAATTATTTTTAAACACTATTTTGCAACTAGCACTATTGTAAATCATAAATAATCAATCAAATTTGTATAAATAACATTGATCATGGAATTGCACAATTTCTGTCTGTCTGGATGAAGCAATAGCTGTAATATATATGTCTGGTCCCCGCATATTCAGTCTCCTGGTTCCCTAAACTCCAGTCTCTTGATTCATATCACATTGTTATTTAAGTTTCTGGTGAAAGAAAACTTCAGCATTTGCACTATAATCCAGGGGTAGGGTGAAGCCCACTGCCCTCGCCCCGAGGCTAGCTGCACCCACACTGGCAGGCTGCTTGAGGCAAAGCAGCGTGACTTCTTTAATTCGTTTGTGTGGTCGCTTAGATTTCAGCACATCAAGGAATCCTGGAGAAAAGAAGTAAAATCTGACACATTAGAAAACTTCTATGAACATTACTTAAAGCTGCATTAGTCCTAACATTTAGCTTATAAAACACAAAATAATGATGTTGACAAACATTACACAACTACCATTACTGAATATTTACTAAATAGAAACAAGATGTATTGACAGAATTCCAATAGCGCTTTGTCAGTATAACACGGTTAGATAAATGACCTTGACAAACTGGCCTGAGTAAGTTTTCGTGAAGAGAACAATGAGTATTTAACTCATATAATGACCTTCAGTGTGACCTTGACCTTTATATTTTAGTATGGCCATGTCGAAGTTGTCATGACAAGTATATATTGAAAGTTTGATGAGGAAATATCAAAAAATGAGAAAGTTACAGCCAACGTTAAGTTTTCGTGAAGAAAAAGAGTATTTAACCGATATAATGACCTTCAGTGTGACCTTGACCTTTATATTTTATTATGGCCATGTCGATGTTGTCATGAAAAGTATATATTGAAAGTGTGATGAAGAAATATCAAGAAATGAGAAAGTTACAGCCAACATTAAGTTTTCGTGAAGAAAAAAATGAGTATTTAACCCGTATAATGACCTTCAGTGTGACCTTTTTAGTATGGTCTTGTTGATGTTGTCATGATGGGTATATATTGAAAGTTTGATGAATATACACAAAGAAATGAGAGTTATAACCAATGTTAAGTTTTCGTGAAGACAAAAAGGAGTATTTAACCCAAATAATGACCTTCAGTGTGACCTTGACCTTTGATTTTAACATAGCCATGTCTATGTTGTCATGACAAGAATATATTGAAAGTTTGGTGAAAAACTATCAAGAAATAAGAAAGTTACAGCCAACGTGAAGTTTTCATGAAGAAATAAATGAGTATTTAACCCGTATAATGTCCTTCAGTGTGACCTTGACCTTTATATTTTAGCATGGTCATGTCGATGTTGTCATAATGAGTATATATTGAAAGTTTGATGATAAAAATATCAAGAAATGAGAAAGTTAAAGCCAACGTTAAGTTTTCGTGAAGAAAAAAACGAGTATTTAACCCATATAACGACCTTCAGTGTGACCTTGACTTTTATATCTTAGTATGGTCATGTCGATGTTGTCATGATGAGTATATATTGAAAGTTTGATGAAGAAATATCAAGAAATAAGAAAGTTATAGCCAACGTTGTTTTCGTGACGGACTGACTGATGGACGGACAGACGGACGACAAAGTGATTCCTATGTATTGCATTTTTCTTCGAAAAGGTGACACAAAAATATACCACTTTGTGGGATTGAACTACAAGCCCACTCTAATATTACACTTGCCGATAAGACGAATGCGCTCTGACTGAGCTACAAGGGACAGTTATGTGAAGCAAGACAAGCTGTAATCTGACGTGCTAATGGATATCTCGTAAGCAACAGAAATGTGAGTATTGCTGTCCCAGCAATGTTTACAAACTTTTATAAAACAAAAAAACTGATTAAACAAAGTAACAAATGTATTACTACATATTTATTCGGGTTTATGCTCATGTTTCCATGTACATATTTCGCTGAATAAAATTCAGACAGTTATTTGCTTACCGGTATGCTCAATATGGACAGTGTCCCTTTAATACATAAATGGAATAAACTTTTAATACTTAACCTTATTTTTACTATAGCTTTGTATTCCAATCACTGAATTCTCTTTTAAGTAACAGGCCCGTAGCCAGCCCTGATTTTTAACCAAGCAAATTATTTTCTAAGGGAGGGTGGGGGAGGTCTAGGTACAGTCCTGCAGAATGTTCTTATTTTTTCATACGATTTCCTGGATTTTTGTGCATTTCTCGAACATATTTTAAGCCCTAAGCATGGCATGATTTTATTTGATATTTTATTAATGGTACCATTCTCAATTTCTACCGAGTCAGTTGCCTCAGTGTAGCTATGGGCCTGAGTAACATTTATTTGAGGAACGAGTTTCAAATGTTCCCGTGTTGCGTTTTCATATCTCTTGAGTGTATAAGAAGTCTATTGTTTGGGACTCTTGTTTCAGCCAAAGGTTTGTTGGACTTTTCAGACAAAATCCATCTCGAACTTAAATAAGTTGTATATTAGTTAAACAAACAATTTTAGTGGTAAATAAAAATATCTTACTTTTTAAAATCGGATCAGAAATAAAAATGTCATGCGCGAAAGCTGTTTTTGATGGGGCATTTTCAATGCAAAATTCTGCTGCATGAAAAATTTTGACTTTTTTTTTTTTTAGTTTTAGGATGTTTATCCAAAAATGGTTTTAAATTGTTGGATATTCGTAAATTAAGACACCCTGAAAGTTTTCTAGCAAAATATGAAGGCTAACTGAAGTTATATGAAATTTCTTAATTTTCTGCTGTCCCACCAACAAGGAACTTACATGGGAAAAGCCCCATTTGGGCTGTAAAATATTTATTTCTCAACCGATTTTCAAAACTAATGTATTTTTTTTTTACCACAGTTCTAAAAACATATAATTCATGTACGTATTATTTAAATTGCTCAAGCTACTGCAGAAAAACCTTTGGCTGAAACAAGCGCCCCAAACAATAGTACCTTCAACCCTAGTTATATGATGAATTTTATAAAACAACATTTTATCACAGAATACTTTAAATTTATCATGTATAAAACGTTTCAGTTTTATGGTCAATGCATAGTACCTACCATTGTTGAGGTTGTGGTAAAAAACAAGCTTGCCGTTTAAGTACAGCTCTACTGTACTCCTCAGGCAGATTAATTACAAACCACAGGAGAACATGCACACGTCCATACAGAGCACAGAGCTTATAGGTAAAGGCCCTTAACACTAACCTTCCTTTAAAAGCTCCCAGCTTTTCCATACTGATCCTACAGTGACCACATGTAGACCTCCTTTACCATCTAACAAACTCTGAAAACATAAAATCATGTATAGTGACCACATATATCTACCTCCCTTATCATCTAACAAACTCTGAAAACATAAAAGTCATTTAAACAGCGACACTGGTAGACCCCTTGCACAATCTACCTGGTTCATACTAGGTTCCAGGGCCACTATAAAACTATATTAAACAACTGTTACCTGGTTCATACTAGGTTTCTGGGCCACTATACATTAGAGGTTCATACTAGGTTCCAGGGCCACTATATGTTAAGACAGCTGTTACCTGGTTCATACTAGGTTCCAGGGCCACTATATGTCAGACAACTGTTACCTGGTTCACACTCGGTTCCAGGGCCACTATATGTTAAGACAGCTGTTACCTGGTTCATACTAGGTTCCAGGGCCACTATATGTCAGACAACTGTTACCTGGTTCACACTCGGTTCCAGGGCCACTATATGTTAAGACAGCTGTTATCTAGTTCATACGAGGTTCCAGGGCCACTATATGTTAAGACAGCTGTTACCTGGTTCATTCTAGGTTCCAGGGCCACTATATGTTAGACAGCTGTTATCTAGTTCATACGAGGTTCCAGGGCCACTATATGTTAGACAGCTGTTATCTAGTTCATACGAGGTTCCAGTGCCACTATATGTTAGACAGCTGTTATCTAGTTCATACGAGGTTCGTGGGCCACTATATGTTAGACAATTGTTATCTGGTTCATATTAGGTTCCAGGGCCACTATATGTTAGACAAGTGTTACCGGGTCCATTCTAGGTTCCAGGGCCACTATATGTTAAGACAGCTGATACCTGGTTCAAATATACGTTAGAGGTTCATACTAGGTTCCAGGGCCACTATATGTTAAGACAGCTGTTACCTGGTTCATACTAGGTTCCAGGGCCACTATATGTTAAGACAGCTGTTACCTGGTTCACACTAGGTTCCAGGGCCACTATATGTTAAGACAGCTGTTACCTGGTTCATACTAGGTTCCAGGGCCACTATATGTCAGACAACTGTTACCTGGTTCACACTCGGTTCCAGGGCCACTATACGTTAAGACAGCTGTTATCTAGTTCATACGAGGTTCCAGGGCCACTATATGTTAAGACAGCTGTTACCTGGTTCATTCTAGGTTCCAGGGCCACTATATGTTAGACAGCTGTTATCTAGTTCATACGAGGTTCCAGGGCCACTATATGTTAGACAGCTGTTATCTAGTTCATACGAGGTTCCAGGGCCACTATATGTTAGACAGCTGTTATCTAGTTCATACGAGGTTCCAGGGCCACTATATGTTAGACAATTGTTATCTGGTTCATATTAGGTTCCAGGGCCACTATATGTTAGACAAGTGTTACCGGGTCCATTCTAGGTTCCAGGGCCACTATATGTTAGACAAGTGTTATCTGGTTCATACTAGGTTCCAGGGCCACTATATGTTAGACAGCTGTTATCTAGTTCATACTAGCTTCCTGGGCCACTATATGTTAGACAGCTGTTATCTAGTTCATACTAGGTTCCAGGGCCACTATATGTTAGGCAAGTGTTACCCGGTCCATACTAGGTTCCAGGGCCACTATATGTTAGACAAGTGTTATCTGGTTCATACTGGGTTCCAGGGACACTATATGTTAGACAGCTGTTATCTAGTTCATACGAGGTTCCAGGGCCACTATATGTTAGACAGCTGTTATCTAGTTCATACGAGGTTCCAGGGCCACTATATGTTAGACAATTGTTATCTGGTTCATATTAGGTTCCAGGGCCACTATATGTTAGACAAGTGTTACCGGGTCCATTCTAGGTTCCAGGGCCACTATATGTTAGACAAGTGTTATCTGGTTCATACTAGGTTCCAGGGCCACTATATGTTAGACAGCTGTTATCTAGTTCATACTAGCTTCCTGGGCCACTATATGTTAGACAGCTGTTATCTAGTTCATACTAGGTTCCAGGGCCACTATATGTTAGGCAAGTGTTACCCCGTCCATACTAGGTTCCAGGGCCACTATATGTTAGACAAGTGTTATCTGGTTCATACTAGGTTCCAGGGCCACTATATGTTAGACAGCTGTTATCTAGTTCATACGAGGTTCCAGGGCCACTATATGTTAGACAGCTGTTATCTAGTTCATACGAGGTTCGTGGGCCACTATATGTTAGACAATTGTTATCTGGTTCATATTAGGTTCCAGGGCCACTATATGTTAGACAAGTGTTACCGGGTCCATTCTAGGTTCCAGGGCCACTATATGTTAAGACAGCTGATACCTGGTTCAAATATACGTTAGAGGTTCATACTAGGTTCCAGGGCCACTATATGTTAAGACAGCTGTTACCTGGTTCATACTAGGTTCCAGGGCCACTATATGTTAAGACAGCTGTTACCTGGTTCACACTAGGTTCCAGGGCCACTATATGTTAAGACAGCTGTTACCTGGTTCATACTAGGTTCCAGGGCCACTATATGTCAGACAACTGTTACCTGGTTCACACTCGGTTCCAGGGCCACTATACGTTAAGACAGCTGTTATCTAGTTCATACGAGGTTCCAGGGCCACTATATGTTAAGACAGCTGTTACCTGGTTCATTCTAGGTTCCAGGGCCACTATATGTTAGACAGCTGTTATCTAGTTCATACGAGGTTCCAGGGCCACTATATGTTAGACAGCTGTTATCTAGTTCATACGAGGTTCCAGGGCCACTATATGTTAGACAGCTGTTATCTAGTTCATACGAGGTTCCAGGGCCACTATATGTTAGACAATTGTTATCTGGTTCATATTAGGTTCCAGGGCCACTATATGTTAGACAAGTGTTACCGGGTCCATTCTAGGTTCCAGGGCCACTATATGTTAGACAAGTGTTATCTGGTTCATACTAGGTTCCAGGGCCACTATATGTTAGACAGCTGTTATCTAGTTCATACTAGCTTCCTGGGCCACTATATGTTAGACAGCTGTTATCTAGTTCATACTAGGTTCCAGGGCCACTATATGTTAGGCAAGTGTTACCCGGTCCATACTAGGTTCCAGGGCCACTATATGTTAGACAAGTGTTATCTGGTTCATACTGGGTTCCAGGGACACTATATGTTAGACAGCTGTTATCTAGTTCATACGAGGTTCCAGGGCCACTATATGTTAGACAGCTGTTATCTAGTTCATACGAGGTTCCAGGGCCACTATATGTTAGACAATTGTTATCTGGTTCATATTAGGTTCCAGGGCCACTATATGTTAGACAAGTGTTACCGGGTCCATTCTAGGTTCCAGGGCCACTATATGTTAGACAAGTGTTATCTGGTTCATACTAGGTTCCAGGGCCACTATATGTTAGACAGCTGTTATCTAGTTCATACTAGCTTCCTGGGCCACTATATGTTAGACAGCTGTTATCTAGTTCATACTAGGTTCCAGGGCCACTATATGTTAGGCAAGTGTTACCCCGTCCATACTAGGTTCCAGGGCCACTATATGTTAGACAAGTGTTATCTGGTTCATACTAGGTTCCAGGGACACTATATGTTAGACAAGTGTTACCGGGTCCATACTAGGTTCCAGGGTTCACACAAGGTTTCAGGGCCACTATATGTTAGACGACTTTTACTTGGTTCACACTAGGTTCCAGGGCCACTATAAGTTAGACCATTTTTATCTAGTCCATACTAGGTTCCAGGGCCACTATATGTTAGGCAAGTGTTAGCTTGTTCATACTAGGTTCCAGGGCCACTATAAGTTAGACCATTGTTATCTAGTCCATACTAGGTTCCAGGGCCACTATATGTTAGACAAGTGTTATCTGGTTCATACTAGGTTCCAGGGCCACTATATATTAGACAACTGTTAGTTCATACTAGTTTCCAGGGCCACTATAAGTTAGACCATTGTTACCTTGTCCATACTAGGTTCCAGCGCCCCTATATGTTAGACAAGTGTTAGTTCATACTAGGTTCCAGCACCCCTATATATAAGACACGTGTTACCTGGTCCATACTAGGTTCCAGCACCCCTATATATAAGACACGTGTTACCTGGTCCATACTAGGTTCCAGCACCCCTATATATAAGACACGTGTTACCTGGTTCATACTAGGTTCCAGCACCCCTATATATAAGACACGTGTTACCTGGTCCATACTAGGTTCCAGCACCCCTATATATAAGACACGTGTTACCTGGTTCATACTAGGTTCCAGCACCCCTATATATAAGACACGTGTTACCTGGTCCATACTAGGTTCCAGCACCCCTATATATAAGACACGTGTTACCTGGTCCATACTAGTTTCCAGGACCACTATATATAAGACACGTGTTACCTGGTCCATACTAGGTTCCAGCACCCCTATATATAAGACACGTGTTACCTGGTCCATACTAGGTTCCAGCACCCCTATATATAAGACACGTGTTACCTGGTCCATACTAGTTTCCAGGACCACTATATATAAGACACGTGTTACCTGGTCCATACTAGGTTCCAGCACCCCTATATATAAGACACGTGTTACCTGGTCCATACTAGGTTCCAGCACCCCTATATATAAGACACGTGTTACCTGGTTCATACTAGGTTCCAGCACCCCTATATATAAGACACGTGTTACCTGGTCCATACTAGGTTCCAGCACCCCTATATATAAGACACGTGTTACCTGGTCCATACTAGTTTCCAGGACCACTATATATAAGACACGTGTTACCTGGTCCATACTAGGTTCCAGCACCCCTATATATAAGACACGTGTTACCTGGTCCATACTAGGTTCCAGCACCCCTATATATAAGACACGTGTTACCTGGTCCATACTAGTTTCCAGGACCACTATATATAAGACACGTGTTACCTGGTCCATACTAGGTTCCAGCACCCCTATATATAAGACACGTGTTACCTGGTTCATACTAGTTTCCAGGACCACTATATGTTAAACAACTGTTACCTGGTTCACACTAGGTTCCAGAGCCACTATATGCTTCGCAAGTATTGCCCCGGCTTCTCTGAACACATGTTTACACAATTTGTCATCTTCCTCTTGTGCACCTGACGAAAATACACATGTAAACAATGTTAACACATGACCGAGATGCATAAGTAAACAATGCAGATACGTAAGGAAACAATCTCTTAACACATGACAGGATACATAAGGAAACACTATGTTAACACATGACAGGATACGTAAAGAAACAATCAGTTAACACCTGACTATATACATATAAAGCAAACAATCTGATAATGCCTAAAAAAGATACATAAGGAACCAATCTGATAACACCCGACAGATACAAAAGGAAACATTACGTTAACATATGACAGAAACACATAAGGAAACAATCTTTAAAACATGACAAATATATGTAAGGAAAAAATATGTTAACACATGAGTTTCATAATGTGAAGCAGTTTCCAGGATACAAGCTTACATGCAAAAGTTTATCAAATGATCTGGAATTTTCAATAAAATAAACTAAACAATGTAAATAAACATATAACGTTGATTGCTGGCATCTTCAATGCACCATTTATACTATCTGATGTCACTTGCTGCTTTTCATGAGGAAAACGCAAGAAATTAACATGTACATGATATAATTAACCAATACAACCTTGAAAATAGATCTTTCAAAGTCTCCAGCATGAAGGGAGATTTTCCCCAGGCCTTGGTTTTGAATCAATGCATAGCATAGGGTAGAAATCAGAAGCAGACTGGGTGACCAAGCAAGCAATTTACGCATGCCTCGTACCCTGGCCATGTGACCAAGCAAGCAATTTACGCATGACTCGTACCCTGGCCATAGACTTGCTATGATGAGCTAGCAGTTTATACATGACTCCTACCCTGGCCAAAGACTTACTATGATGAGCGGGCAGTTTATACATGACTCATACCCTGGCCAAAGACTTACTATGATGAGCGGGCAGTTTATACATGACTCATACCCTGGCCATCATATAATGACTGGTACCCTGGCCATAGACTTACTATGATGTGCTAGCAGTTTATACATTACTCGTACTCTGGCCATAGACTTACTTCGATGAACGAGCAGTTTATACAGGACTGTAACCCTGGTCATAGACTTACTATGATGAGCAAGTAGTTTACACATGACTTGTACCCAGGCCATAGACTTACTACGATGAGCAAGCAGTTCATACATGACTGGTACCCTGGTCATACACTAACTATGAAGAGCAAGCAGTTTACACATGACTGGTACCCAGGACATAGACTTACTATGATGAGCAAGCAGTTCATACAGGACTGGCCTTAAACTTACTATGATGAGCAATGTGTATACACATGACTGGTACCCTGGTCATAGACTTACTATGATGAGCAAGGAGTTTACACATGACTGGTAACCTGGCCATAGACTTAACACACAACACCTACCGTGTAATGGAATAACCTTGAACGAGCAGTTTACATACAACACCTATCCTGTAATGGACTAAACTTGAGCGAGCAGTTTTATATAACACCTACCCTGTAATGGACTAACCTTGAGCGAGCAGTTTACACACAACACCTACCCTGTAATGGACTAACCTTGAGCGAGCAGTTTACACACAACACCTACCCTGTAATGGACTAACCTTGAGCGAGCAGTCTACACACAACACCTACCCTGTAATGGACTAACCTTGAGCGAGCAGTTTACACATGCCAGCTATCTTGGACTTGTCGAAGTTGGCATACAAGTAGTCCAGCATACCATTCTTGTCTGTTATCTGTCAAACATATGTCAAATACAAAATCCTAAACACATAACGTCAATACAGCTGTAACATAACTAATATATATATATATATCTTACAACACAAGCTTGGCATGACCTGTAATGTAGTATGTGTCAGGATTTATTACTTACCTATATAGTGTGAAGTGCGTTGTCCAGTGGTAGAGCGTCGGACTTCAGATCGAAAGATTGTGGGTTCAATTCTCACTGTGGCCATGTTATTTATCGTTCATGAATGAAAAATCTTAACCAGAATCAGTAAAGAGGAGGTCAAGGTCGGTCTAGTGTAAAAGAGAAAGATTGTTTATAACTTTAAAGGTCAGTGGCCATCCGTTATAATATTATCAACTAAGAAATTAATCTCTTAAACATCGTAGGAGCATTTTCTGATAGTCCTGATAAAAATCTGTTATAAAATTGTTTAAAATATTTATTATCAGCACGACGTTGATAAATCTTACTACATACTTGATCTCACAGAGAAATGAGGTTAACCTGAATTGAATAGTTGCACAACTACTGTCAAATAACTGACCGATAGAGGACATGGGGGATTAATTTACTTGTCCAATTTTTTCTACGTCATTAAACAAAAACTTATTTTCGTTTTTCGTTTTTCTACAGATATTGCACTGTGTGAATTGTTAAAATCTTTCATTATTATTTTATTTGGATCTAAATAAACATAAAATTCATGAAATAAAATGGCTTGGCATTAAAACTTTAAACAATAAATCTTACATAGCAGTTATCTCACCTGAAAATGCTTCTGCATTATTTTCCTTACACAAGAAACGTCATACTGACATTGTATAAAATTGTCTTCCTGGTCAAACAGGGTCTTCAGGGCCAGCTGTGTGATCCAGTATGCTGATCCCTCATCCCCCATCAAGTGGCCCCACCCACCACACCTCCGGGTTGTGTTGTCATGATTAATCAACTGACAGTTGGAGCCGGTACCCGCTATCAAAACTATTCCACCTGAAATATATGACCTGAACTCCTGAATAGTGTTTTGATAAACGGTTTTGTAGCATAACTTTGCCGTTGTTTGGCAAGTTAGTTTCTTTAAAATAAGCACTACATTCAGACAGCAGCAACCTGTAAATGACTCCCTTCTAGCCTTACCAGCACTCTCTCCGGCTGTTAACCCAGTCCTGATATTTGATCTCCTTCGTGTTTATCATTGTATTGCAATTAGATGGTGTGTGTTTTCAATAGCATTTCTTACACGAGTAAGTACCATTTCAAACAATATGATTTTAAACAATGTCTTGAAAGGGTAGTTTTCTTCACAACTATTTACAACTTTTAAACAAATGTTTAAGAAAAAGAGTTTGCAATGATTTATTTGGTATTAACATGCATACTGATAAGGTAAACAACACTTCATAATTTTCTATAGCCAAAATATTGAGATTTTACCTTATTTTCACTAGGTGATAATATTTGTGTTACTCGGTTTTTATCCTTAGGTTCTATAGTAAAATCAATTTGTATAAATGTGCATGAAGTATGCAGGGTTTTAAAATAGTCACACTGTAAATACCTTAATTTTAACAGTAAACTTGGTTCAACATCCAGGATAAAGGCCAAGTCTATCACCTACCAGACTTTAGAGATGTGTCACATTTCTGGTCACTGATTGGTTAGTTTATTTTATTGATGCTTTATCAAAATTATGAATACAAACAGAGGTGAACCAAATGGTAAGACCTGGTTGTTTGGGGAGAGTTATCAGGGGAGACAAATCACTGTCGTTTCCCATTGCATCTCAGAACACACGGTCATGGCCTTATATATCATAATTCCATGACTTACCATCGGCCGTAGCAGTAAACAATGCTCCCCAGGTGTCACTGGCGACATACACCTCCTCACAATCGGCTCCGTATGTCGCCTTCATCTGATCTATCAACTTTTTCTGTGATTCTTTCTCATCTGCACCACTCATCGATAAACCCTATAACAAGACAAGAAATGAAATGGGGTTTTACATCCTGTTAATACATCATATTAGGTTATATTGACACGGCAACCTTATTGTGACGGCAACCTCAGGTTTCTCATCAGACATGCCGTTAATACATCAGAGTAGGTTTTATTGAGACGGCAACCACATGTTTCTCATCAGACATGCTGTTAATACATCATAGTAGGCTATATTGACACGGCAACATGCCGTTCATACATCATAGTAGGCTATATACATGGCAACCTCAGACATGCCGTTAATACATTATATATAAGGTTATATTGAGACGGCAACCTCAAGTTTCTCATCAGACATGCCGTTAATACATCATAGTAGGCTATACTCAGGTTTCTCATCAGACATGCCGGGTTATATTGACATTTCCATCAGACATGCCATTAATACATCATAGTAGGTTATATTGAGATGGCAACCTCAGGTTTCCCATCAGACATGCCGTTAATACATCATAGTAGGCTATATAGACACTGCAACCTCAGGTTTCTCATCAGACATGTCTCCGCCAGGGAGCGACGCGACATGGAGCAGAGGTCTGTATCTCTAAAGCTGAGGCCTTATCCACGAAGTTACCAAAGCAGAAAGACATCAGAGTATAACCCGTACCATATCCTCAATAGAGAACGATTTTGTTTTGCATATAATTATGGTATGTATTAAGGTATTCTTCAGACTTTTACGGTAATCAGCCAGAGATTTAACAGAGTGAAATTCAGCAGTTACAAAGTAATATTATATAATTATAGACTAACAAGAGTAACTGGAGTATTGGTGCAATGTGTCGGGGAGTATGATATCCAGGAAGTCTGTTTTACAAGCAATACTTTGAGCGGTGAATGCAGGGCTATTGTTAGTATACATTAACGAGTCGTGAATGCAAGGCTTTTGTTAGTATATATTAACAAAGAACAAGACTAAGCAATAGTTTCACATTGATGCCTTGGACTTTCTTAGGACAGTAATGCGGTGTACACAATGTTTGTTGACAGCCTGAGAAGCAATATGTCTTATCGTAAGTCTCTAAAGCCATCTTTCAACTTAGCAAAAGATGTTAATCCACTATTTACAAGCATAACTTGAAAGAATGTTATGATGGTAGTTACCAAAGCCTTCAGTTTTGTGGCAGGATCTAGTTGTGCATTTTGTTTTGCCAGCTCCACCATTCCATGTATCCTAAGCAGGCATTCATCCAACCCTATCAACTGAAAAGGTAGATACCACGTTTCTGAGTGTCTGATCGTACATTTCATATACTTAAATTAATCGCAAAGAAAATCCTATGTATCCCTCCCCTCTCTCTCTAGGATTGCTGTAAATAACCTTTACTGTGTTGATGAGCTGTTAAACAACATTCAACATTTGTAAGAAATAACTGAATAACTTTTTTTAATCTGCTAGTGATGCCTAACAACACAGCACTACTTATGTACAATTATTATTACACTGCTTTTAACTTTTTTTTGCATACATGTATATTGTATTGAACTTGCTGTAAAATCAATACCAATAAAATAACTAAACAAGAGGCCCAAGAGGGCCTGTGGACGCTCTACTGGCTAACATGGCTCTTATAACATCAATGAAGCGAGTGACTGCCATTAACGTTTTTTTTAGAAGTTTCGGGCAAAAAACAGCTTTTGAACTAAATCAAGGGCCATAACTAGAGAATCTGTTAAAGTTCGGTAAAGATCAGATGAAAAAGAAGGCCCTACCGTATTAACGAGGCAAAATATAGCATTTTTAACTAAATCAAGAGCCATAACTCCTCTGTTCTGGTCCGACTGGTCCAACATAGAGATAAAAAAAAAAGAAAAAAAAAATTAAAAAAAAAGAAGAAAATAATCAAAAAAATAAATCAAAATTTTTTTTTCAAAAAACAAAAAAAAAATCTATTTAAAAAATTAATCAAAAAAATAAAAGTTTGGTAAAGATCGGATGAAAAATGAAGGCCATCTCGTCTTAAAGAGGCAAAATATAGCGTTTTAAACTAAATCATGGGCCATAACTAAGCTGTTACTGGTCCGATATGTTTGGTTTTCGAACTTGTCCGAGCTTTCATTGATATTAACAATCTGATAAAGTTTGGTAAAGATCGGATGAACAATGAAGCCCCTATCGTCTTAATGAGGCAAACTATATCATTTTTAACTAAATCAAGGGCCATAACTCCGCTGTTACTGGTCCGATATGGCTAGTTTTCGAACTTGTTCGAGCTTTCAATGACATTAACAATCTGATAAAGTTTGATAAAGATCGGATGAACAATGAAGCCCCTATCGTCTTAACGAGGCAAAATATATCATTTTTACCTAATCAAGGGCCAGAACTCCGCTGTTACTGGTCAGATATGGCTGGTTTTCGAACTTGTCCCAGCTTTCATTGATATTAACAATTTGGTCAAGTGTGGTAAAGATAGGATGAAAAATGACGGCCCTATCGTCTTAACGAGGCAAAATATAGCAATATAGCATTTTGAACTAAATCATGGGCCATAACTCTGTTGTTACTTGTCCGATCTGGCTGGTTTTCGAACTCATCCGAGCTTTTATTGATATTAACAACCTGTTAAAGTTTGGTAAAGTTAGGATGAAAAATGAAGGCCCTATCCTCTTAACGAGACAAAAGTTAACGACGGACGGACGACGGACAACTCGGCATCCCATAAGCTCTGCTGGCCGAACAGTAGAGCTAAAATAATTATTACAATGGAAAATGATAATTTATAATTGTCTCATTTCTGATATTTTGTTTCTTTTTTTGAATTAGGGGTATTTTTTAAAAAATGCTTTTGTTTTGTGGCTTTTATCTTATTTCCGATATTTAGGGTTTGTTTGTGTCTTGAAACACTAAATAAACTAAGTTACTCAGAGATTTTAAAATGTTATCTAATGTCCCTGATAACTGTATATAAACACAGACGTGATTATTTCTTAAATCCCGGATATAAATAAACCTAATCTCAGTTAAACTGCAACATAATAGTAAACTAATGCTCTCACTGTGAAGAACATCTTGCCACTTGACTTCTAAATCAAAATTAATCTAAAATGAATATATCTTCAGACTGTGGCATGTTTATGACTAAATTTCTGTAATGTGTTATATTTATCTCACCCATTGGTTTGTGCAGTCTCCCTCGCTCCATGACATGATTTTCCCATCTGATCTGAACAGCACAAACTTTGAGTGGGTTGCTCCACTGAAAATGCATAAGTATTTTTTGTGTATCCCATATTACAACACATTAAGGCCTGTTGACCCTATTACAACATATTGCTTGTTCATGCCCAATAGTGCAACCCCTTAAAATATCAAGATATGATAAAGTGTTGACATCCAGTTCCTGTTGTGTTGTGGACATTTACTGCACCTCAGGTAATACTTTATGTCAGTGAAAGACACAAAAATATGCGTATTTGCATACTGATTTGCAATGCAATTGGATTAATATTGGTTAATTACTAAACAGGCCTCTAGTGATTAGAAATTTAAAGGATCATTACTAAGCTTACAATAAGTTAGATTTGTTTGCTATGTTTTGGCTGTTTGATTATCAAACTAATAATTTGAATGAGTGATAAAATCAGTAAATTATTGTTTGATAATTAGTTAATTGTTATTTGAAAATTAAAAGATAGAGGCTTTACCAGAGTGCCTGATCAATGTATCCATGACTTTGTAGATTTAAAAAAAAAAATTGAATCAATAGATGAAATAAAATAATAAATTCATATTAAAATGATAGTTTTAACTTTTAGTATTTTTTTTATTTATGCCAAATCTCTTCTATTCATCTGTCAACAAAATACTGGCACCCTCTCCCACCTCATCCCCCCCCCCCCCCCCAGCACCCTCTCCTCCCCACTCCCCCCCCCCCCACCCCCCACAAACATCATTACACAGTTTGTCATCCGCATAGACATGAGAATCATGGCTCTTATGGTAGGTGTAGGTACATACCACCATAAGAGCCATGATTGGTAGGTGTAGGTTCATACCACCATAAGAGCCATGATTCTCAAGTCTATCATCTGCGCGGATCCTCCTACTTCTTAAGGGAAGGCTATGGGTATGTAGAAGGCTCCAGTTGTGATGTGTATACGTATAATGCTTTGCATGCAAGGAGGCCCCAGTTTAAACTGCACAAATATCGGAAGAACTCGAAATCGCAAATTGGATTGAGAGGTTACTTATCCATCATCCCATTTCATATCATGATATAGTATCAATATATTTTACAAAAGTTGAAAAATGCGTGTCTCAAAATATTCAAATATTTGTTAAATGTTCTTATCAAATGCACACAGCAGTACTTGCTTAAAAGCTTGAGTAAGATTAAATTCCACTGTTACTCCTCGCGAAAACTAAAGACAATGACATTTTAGGGGCGTGTCTAACTTGACATGTTCGATCAACAGCTGTTCAAAAGAGAACATCAAAAAACATATAAAACCCACACAACAGTATGTGGTGTATTTAATTTATAAAAGAAATTACCCCTCTAATCCTCCAAAATATTGAAAAGTTGACATTTCTTGTTTCGATTCTCTCTCCGATAAAGACAAAGGTTGAACGAATGCACAGAAAACGTGGTCACTTCCTGTTAAAAAAGTAAACAACATTGATTTTTGTTTTGGTTTTAAAGGTAAGCTAAATAGAGAGTATTTACACTTTTAATGCCTATTTAAGTCACATGTGACGGATATTTATTGAATAAACTAATGTAAATATGCTAAAACATAGGCTAAACTTGCCAATTTATATTTTATACAAATGTTCAAATTGATAGAAAATGACACTGCAAGCTCTTGAAATTTGCCATGGTGACATCTAGAACATGATATTTACAAATATTCTTAGGCAAATTTGCCTTCCCGCTTGGTACAAATAATATGATCAATAAATGTTGTCGATGATGACGGTTGCTGCAACTTGGCCTCTAAACAACTTAATGCTAATGAGTAATGTAATTCCTATAAATGTGAACATGTACAATGTTAAACTATCAAACTTGACAGAGATAATAAAAAAATATGCCCATAAACATTGTCGCTTGTCGCCAAGTTTCATCAAAAAAAAAAAAAACAGTTTCATCAAGATTGAATTGTAAATGTTAAGTTATTGCAGGAACTCTATTAAACGTTCCTGGTTATTGAGTGGAAACCACAAAAATCATCAGTTTTCGAAATGCAAAGGGCCAGAAGACAAAACTTTAAAAAAAAGAATATTTTTGTGATACCTATTTTAATAAAACTGGAAAAAAAAATATTTTTGCGATGTTACTACAAGTTATTTCAAAAATATTATTTTTTCCAGTTTTGTACATGCGATAACATTGTACTTGCAAAATTTGACTTAAGATTGGTTATTAAATTGATGAAATATGACTTAAAGCAAGTTTTTCGAAATTTAATGAATAAGTTTCATATAAACATTACATGTACTATTTAATAGAAAAGTTATAATACACTAGTTATGTTCAACAGAATAACTGGCTTTACTAGGTATTCATAACTTTTTACATCATCAAAATAATTTGACCAATCAGTGATCAATAAAATAAAAGACCTCCACGTTCTGGTAGGGGGCAAACTCGGTGTTTATCGTTGGTGCTCAACTGACTTTAGCCCATTATAAAACTAGTTTGTAGTGATAATTATATTAAAAGCTTTATTTTTTTATGTACATCTATGTATCTGCTTTTGTCGTCTGATTTTAAAACACCAATGTGGATACATTTATTTAAATCATGGTCTAATGTTTTCATTTTCATATAGAGATTGAGGATAAAGTCCGAGTAAACCCTTTATTTTCACCTACTGAATATCTCAACCTGCCGGAAGTTGACCGGATGTGAAAGTTATGAATTAAAAATCATTATAAAGAATTATGTTTGGCAGTTGTGTTTGATAAACATATTGTCCCTTTGTATTTTGTACAGAAATCTAAAATAATAACGTATTTTCCCCTCATGCTATCCCTTTCATATTTTTGTGAAAGTTAAAAACAAAATTATATGCCTCTATACTGTTCAGTGTTTTTTTTATGTGTTTTGTGAATGCAGCCTGTGCCATTGTGAAAAAAAGCGGCATTTTTTCTAGAAATTGTGAAAATTGTGAAATATTATAACAAAAGAAAAAGAAACTTTTTTTCACTTTTATTTTTACAGTTTAATATCCCTTGGTTTTAAGTTTTGTTTTTGGTAAATACAGACTAGTTTTGACACCAGCTTATATTAAGACTAGTATCCTTACTGCCTGTTTTGTTTTCAGATTGTGAATTTTTTAGATATAATTGAAAAAAGTATACTTTTTGGCATTGTGAAGGGGCCGAATAACGACCCCAAATTAGGCATAAAAAACACTGCTGTTTAACCTTCACTTTGTATAATACAAGTTTTATACCCCCGCTTTCACAAAGTGAAGTGGTGGCTAAATAGGAATCATGCTGTCTATAACGTCCCATCGTGTAACACATTTTTGTCGCATACTGTCCTGTAAAACATTTTATTACTTGCATTTTGTACTGTCCTGTAAAACATTTGTATTACTTGCATTTCGCAAACGGTTTTGAATGGGTTGTTCCCAAATTTCATACACACATAAAAACAACTGATGACTGATGACCTTATGTCGCTCTACATACCCATTGTTGATTGCATAATATATTACAAAATTTATTATGGCCCTTTGTTTGACTTAGAATTTAGGCAGGGGTATTTATCACATTCAATGATAGTTATAGTTATTAGCTGTTTTCTAACAAGCATTTTAAACATGTTAATCTCCTATTGATTTATAGATATTATGGTTTGACACTGCAGTCTTGTTTTGCGGGGGAATCCAATTATAGACATAGATCACTGGTGGTACATAATGTCGATTAGAATGAGTGCTGCCAACTACAAGAAGCTGCATAGAGACGATGGCTTTAGTGATATTCAGGTAAACTGTCAAGATTTAAAAAAAAGACTTTGCCATAGTTCAGCTGTGGCCATTTTTGCCTCCATTCAAATGTGGCAATTGTCACCGCCGTTCTTGGCTTTAGGGCTACAGACCTGCTTCAGCATGGGTTCGCTGACAGAGGTATATCTGAGGAAAACCTTCATCCTGCATGTTGCTGTTCCAATATAACTTAATCTGATGTGTGACCCAGAGCTTTTTTTCCTTTATAAACAGGGGCCTAATATCGGCCCATTCCACCAGCAAAACAGACTAAGTTTTTTCCCTCTTTGGCTGAGAAAGTTTTTTTGCTTAACATTATTTCCCCCTCAAACTTTCTCAACATTATTATGTTTGTGATACATTTATAGAAGACAGTTTATCTAAAATGTACCTCTTTGGTATATTTGCACACCGAAATCTTCAACTTCTGCCCAATACACTGTTCCCTCTATATCTCGAAATCACATTATTTTTTCCCCTTTGCTTTTTCCCCCTGTTGAAGGGACCATTTCACTCAACATATTTTTATGTATAATTTTGTGTGTTTGTTAGTAGAGCGTTCTACAATAATTGGAATTAGGGAATTGATCAATTAGTAATATGTGAATTATTCATTGAAAATGATACATGACTTGTATTGTCACTCATATTTTTTATTGTAAAACATGTAATTGTATATTGCAAATATCATTTTAAATAATTACTTTACAGGGTTCTCCACAGCGCCTTTAAGCACCGCGCTGAAATCAAATCAAAATCCTTATTTGCGCTGTCCTTGAAATTAGCGCGGTCCTTTAAATCCCAAGCGCGGTGCTTTGATTTACTCGATTCATGTTGCTTATCGTCCAACACATACACTATAATCAGACCCTCTACACAGGATGCAAGTCACGCGCTATCGGTGTGAAATACTACACGTCAAGGACAAGTGTGTACAGTTGTATAAACTAGTCAAATCAGGCAGAGATACGGTGTTGTCGCATTGCGTTAGCTGTGTATCACTTGACTTTATTGCTGATCATTATTATGTCCCGACAAACAAAACTTGATGGGATTAATTAGATAAGGTGAAGCAATGTGACATAATTGATTGGATAATTTGATTTAAATACATGATGAGTAATTATTAAGGAGTTGTTAAAAAAAATATGATGTTTTGATGTTCGTCGGCTCTCTGCGTGGATCGTCTGCAGTTTGTAAGTATTAATTTGTTGCAGATTATTTTAATTACTCAATACTTTCAGGGATTAGTTAATATCTTTAATTAATTAAGTTAATGAAGTTAAACTGGGTTACTTTGCTATAAAATGCCCGATGTTTCTATAAATTTATCATAACAAAATGTCGAAGCAAAGTAGTAAGAGACCCTTAGATGGGGGAATTGGCAAGTTTTTTGTGGTAAGAAATGTTGAGGCTGCACCTACTGTCTGTGACTCAGCATCTGAACCAGTCGCCAAAAGAGCCAGGGTCAGACTGACCGGGTTCAATCCAGACTGGGAGAAAGACTTCAAATGGGTTGAGGAAATGGAAAATGGTTAGTAAATAAATACATGTAATTTAAGGGCAATCAATGTAAAGAATGAATATTAATTTTATTTTATTCAAATGCAGATTATTGTAAAGTGTATGGTAGCTGATTATGGTCTAAATTTAATGGATAAAGAGTTTGTTGTATTGGGGTATATGTATTGCAGATTATATTATGTCATGTTGTAGTTTGTACTAGGGTACTGTATATTATATTTATGTACAGATTCATTGATGTATACTTAGACCTAAATACCATGTATGAAGGTCTATGATGTATACTACCTATATAATTATATATTGTATAAACCTTGTTTTAAAAAGTATATTTTTTATTTTGTAGGCATGAGATGCAAACTGTGCGTTCTTCACCAGAAAAGACCAAGATGTGCTGCCATATGAAAGGCTACATGGGTGGATGTCCCATGTACGTATCTTGTGAGGGACTCCTTATGCAGACATGAACGTTCCGAGTGTCACCAGGAGGCAATGGCATCTATTACTTGTGGATCTAACTGAATGTGCTGTTTTACTAAATTGTGTTGTTAATTTAAATGTGCTTTCTTTTCTGTATAATGTTTTGTCTGTATATTACATGTGGAAATGATTTAATAAAATACTATTTTACTGTATAATTATATTCTCTTTAATATAGTTCTTCCCCATCTTCATTTTATAATTAAAAATCATCTCAGGGCATATGGTGCACCCTAGAATTGGAAAAAAAATCGAATATGGGAGGGGGCAGCCCCCTCCCAAACCCACACCCCGCGCTGCCTATGCCAGTGGAGGACCCTGCTTTAAATGATACTGACAGACATGATAGATGCTGATAGTATACTTATTTTAAATTAAAAACAAAACAAAGCTATAGAACAGATCATGAATTTGTGTTTTTTATTTTCGTTTAGAAGCCATTTTAAGAATTTGCAATGTTACAAAATCAAATTTTGTTTCTTAAAGTGGCCTCCTATTAATTAATTAGCTTTATGGCTATTAATGAAATTTGTATGCCTCCATAAATGTAATTACAATTGGCGTGTCGCGCACACAAATCAGTTCCATGCCTCAAAGGTCAAGGTCACACTTAGAGGTCAATGGACAAATGAGTCCAAATCATGTCTCAACCGTAACTTTGAAAAAGTACTTCAAACTTCACACAAATGTTTTAGGTACAATGAGAAGTTGCGTCACACATAAAGAGTCAGACCTGTACCTTAGAGGTCAAGGTCATTCTAAGAGGTCAAAGATCAAATGCATCAAAATGAAACATATTAAATAAATAGTTGTCCATTTAAGTTTACATGTCCTGCATGTGCAATACAAATTCGAATCTAATTTACTGTCATGATAAAATGATGATTTCTTATCTGGAACTCTTCTTTATACTTATTCATATTTAAGCAATACATGTATTTAAATTTAAATACAGTTTCAGAAAGCTCCACCAAAGTTTCCGAAGAAGGCAATTATTCTAGCATCCGTATTATTTGTGGCTGGGAGCATACTCATCATCATAGGGGCAATGTTGTTGACGGGATATATAGATGCCAAGGTCAGTTATAATGCTTCTTATAGATGCCAAGGTCAGTTATAATGCTTCTTATAGATGCCATGGTCCATTATAATGCTTCTTATAGATGCCAAGGTAAGTTTTATGCTTCTTACATATGCCAACGTCTTTTTTTTATGCTTCTTATAGATGCCAACATCCGTTATAATGCTTCTTATAGATGCCAAGGTCAGTTATAATGCTTCTTATAGATGCCAAGGTCCATTATAATGCTTCTTATAGATGCCAAGGTAAGTTTTATGCTTCTTACATAATATTATGCCAACGTCTTTTTTTTATGCTTCTTATAGATGCCAACATCCGTTATAATGCTTCTTATAGATGCCAAGGTCAGTGATAATGCTTCTTATATATGCCAAGGTCAGTTATAATGCTTCTTACAGATACCAAGGTCAATTATAATGTTTCTTTAGACTTATAGATCTGCCAAGGTCAGATATAATGCTTCTTATAGATGTCAAGGTCAGTGATAATGCTTCTTATAGATGTCAAGGTCAGTTATAATGCTTCTTACAGATACCAAGGTCAATTATAATGTTTCTTTAGACTTATAGATCTGCCAAGGTCAGTGATAATGATTCTTATAGATGTCATGGTCAATTATTATGTTTCTTTAGAGCTATAGATCTGCCAAGGTCAGATATAATGATTCTTTTAGATACCAAGGTCAGTTATAATGATTCTTATAAATGCCAGTGTCAGATATAATGCTTCTTATAAATGTCAAGGTCAGTGATAATGCTTCTTATAGGTGCCAAGGTCAGTTATAATTATTCTTATAGATGCCAATGTCAGTGATAATGATTCTTATAGATGTCATGGTCATTTATAATGTTAGATCTGCCAAGGTCAGTGATAATGCTTCTTATAGATGCAAAGGTCAGTGACGACAATGATTCTTTTAGATACCAAGGTCAGTTATAATAATTCTTATAGATGACAGTGTCAGTGATAATGATTCTTATAGATGTCATGGTCAATTATAATGTTTCTTTAGACTTGTAGATCTGCCAAGCTCAGATATAATGTTTATAATAGGTGTCAAGGTGAGTGATAACGATTCTTATAGATGCAAAGTTCAGTGATAATGATTCTTTTAGATACAAAGGTCAGTTATAATGAGTCTTATAGATGCCAAGGTCAGTGATAATGTTTCTTTAGACTTAAAGATCTGCCAAGGTCAGGTATAATGCTTCTTATAGATGTCAAGGTCAGTTATACATGTATTTGCTACTTATGGATGTCCTTAAATTGATTATGCCAAAGTGAATTTCATTTTTTATACAATAAAAATTGGTACTTGATTTTGACTTGTGGCTGCATGGCATGAGAAGACCCTGGCTTAAGCATTAGATTCCAGCAGAATTTGTTAAGGAAAGGAGAATGTTCTACAGTTGTCAAGACATGTAAGGAGGAAATACTGCCACTCTTGAACAAACACAATTATATTCTGCTGTTTGAACGTATGTTACTGGTTCTACAATTTATACAAACCCAGTGCGACTGCCACCTTATATTGTATGTACATAAATATATCATTTAACCAGTTTCTTTGAACAATTGCAATTGATATATTCCAGTATGGTGACAGGACGTGGCCGGTGCTGATTCTAGGCGCGTTGATGTTTATACCCGGCTTTTATCATGTCCGGATAGCATACTACGCCTACAAAGGTTATGTTGGATACTCGTACGACGACATTCCGGAGTTTGAATGAGTACAGTAGTTGCAGACGTGTTTTTTAAAATTATATTTATGCAATTTCAAACAGGATGTATTTCTAACTCTATATGAATGTGAGAGAAATTGGTCTGCCTAACACAGTGAAAGGTTACAGTTTGTTCAGTGACATAAAGTGGTTTTAAATATATAATCATGAAATATACCAATTGTTAAAACTTAGAGATATGTACATTATTATATCTGAGGGAACTACATACTATGTGCTTTGAATGAAAGGACATCTCGACTAGTCAAATGTTGACGAGGTTAGTTATATAATGGGATGCCTTTACTTTCAATATTCTGAACAAATGTGATCTGATGTGTTTGATGTATACTAGTATTCAGGTTATGCAGACTCTCTGGTGATTTATCAATCTCTCCCAGAGGCCATTACATTGATCTCTGTCAATGTCTAAGAAAGTAGCCTGCTATCACATCACTATCGGCTGCTGATTGACGCGTAAACAGTGGAAAGAAAACCTGATTTTCTACATTTTGAAATATATTTTAAGGTAGTGATTTAATTTAAGGTATTTAAGGTTAAAAGCTATGTGATACTGGAAAGTGCTGGTAAGCAAAATTCTGTACTGTAACCCTATGGGAACGATTTGGTGTGCCTATTTTGAATGTTTTGATGGCGGAGTGATATGCTAAAGTACAAACCTTTATCCTACCGCAATATAATTCTGAGCATAATTTACTGTATATTTAAAACATTCAAGCCGAAAAATTGTTTTCTTGTGTAATTTAAGCATTTCATATAAAGTTAATTCGGAAAAATATTAGTGCAATCAAGAAATTTTGCATTTACATCCTTTTTCATCGTTCGCCAAGATTCTTGGTATTTGATGAGATGTTGACAGAGGTGTATGTATATGAATGACAACTCTGGGTAGAGATTGGTGATTTATATGTATTAAAGTGTGCAATATGAATTACACAGAACTGTGTAAGTAAATGGGGCATTTATGACTATGTTGCTGCATGAGAAATGAACATTAAAGGAGTGCTTAAAACTTAAAAGAAAATCTGAAAACAACAACCATAACCCTAGTATTAAAAACTTTTGCAAAATTGTTAATTATTTTCATGTTTATGAGGGACATTTAGAAAGTTTGCAGACATACAGTATAGAAACCTTTACTACACATGTATGGCAATACATGTATGTGGCTATTCTGTACAATATGTTAAGTTTGAATTCTGAAGATTTCAAAAGACATCTGCTGTTTTAGCTAGTACAACACCAGGGGCATAGTGTGGCCTGTTTTCAACATACGCCTAATACGAGATGCAAAGCGCCGAGTTGGGGAGGGACTGGGAGGAGGTGTCTCTCTCTCAGAAGGAGTGTCCGGGTGTGGGGGGTGAGATTTCTTTTTTTACATCCTTGGACCAAAATGGTGCTCGTAAAAGCAATATTTGTCAGGAATAGAGATATTTTATGTATGCAAAAAAAGTAGTAATTTTTCCCCCATTACCACCCCACCCCTACCTGTTTTGTTCTTATTCTTCCATGTTACTCCCGGGAGTGAAGGAGTATGCCACACTACGCCCATGAACACAGGTCACGGAGCAGTCAATGTAAATAAGATGTTAAAAGCACATACAACACTGAGCACGTTTGGGACTCACGTTTGGGACTCACTCGACCCATTAGGGTGTGATTTGTGTCATAACTGCAATCAAAACCGTAAAATATAAAAGATGAAAATATGTGTACTGGCAGCATAGTGCAGGACTTAAGCATTTAAATTAAACTTTTTTGAGAGAATTTAATAACAATTACTCTTCAAACTTTGGTAAGTAAAACGTGGAATCTGCAAACTTTTAAAACTGTCCTCGTACGTATTTCACTTTGCCGACTGGGGATGGTGTTAATAAAGAAATAAAATATTTCCAGCGGGTTTATATTGTCCCAGATCAAAACCGGATGGTCAGGACTGTAAGATCATTGATACCAAGGGCCTTAGGCCCGCGGTTTTGATGTGTTTCAAGTCCCAAACACCCGGTTTTGATCTTGCACAATATAAACCCGCTGGAAATATTTTATTTTTTTATCTGGAATGGATTTTTATGTATTCTCTCTCAGCACCAAACGAAGAAAATATACAGCTTGTGTTTCTAACAAGTTCAATTTGTTGTTTGAACATGACGTTGCCTTAAAATAACGTAATAGTTGTTTTGGATGTTTTTTGATGTTGAAAAATGTTTAAAATGACGTTCTAACGGTTGAAGGACTTGATGTCAGAGGTCTATATAGCTTTTTTAAAAACTTCTCATTGGCCAATCAGCATTGAGTATTTTCATAAATCATATTAGATACCATGATCATGTATATTCACTCAGGCAGCAAGGGATCTCGATACCGCGATCGTGTACATGTATACGACAGGCCCTTACCCATTTACTACCCTAAATATTCACAGAATCGATCTTTCTAGGTGCAAGTTATATAACCCGGAAACTTATTTTGGCACAGTTATGTTGCAGCAAATTGTGTTAGAAAATCAGTATGTATGTTGATATCTGTTGAACCACTGGACAGATTGGAATGAAACTTCAGACATGTATTTGCTATCAATGAATAACATGCCACACACAAGTTAAATAACTCTGAAACCTATTTTGGCACAGTTATGCCCATTTTTAACTTCGGCAAATTGTGTTAGACATAAGCTAATATCAGTTAATACTGGAGAGATTAGAATGAGTCAAATACACCTAGTTTTGTTTTGAAAAGTTTACAAATATTTACATCATATTTTAACAGAACTGTACAACGTAGTCGCCCAATAAATAGCCTTCTTTTTGTGGAAATAAACGAAAGATGCAGAACTTTGCAAACAAATTCAGTCGTTGAATTGCATATAAATGCATTTTTAGGAGTAAAAAAGAGTATAAATCTCTTCCCAATTATACAACTATTGTTTACTGACCATGAGAAATATTGCAGATGTTAACTGCGGCACATATTTTATTTTCTGCATTATTTAAATTCATTTGCAAAACTCAAATTCTCCAATAAAATGCAAAATAAACATCTTAGATGAGGGTTCCTTTTTTTGGATTAGGGCCTGTCAATCACTATAAACATGGTTAGTTTCCTATTTAAATATGCTTTATATTGTCATGTACATTTATTGTGTCCTCCTGCAGCCATTTGTACTGTTACCATTTCATTTTGTTCTCATTTGTTTAGAACATTTATGGAATGTATTTAATTAAAAATATCTCCGTCATGTTGCCCGGTGACCTTTATTTTGTTGCAATACAAGAACGCAATTAAACGGTGTTAATGTTAGTCATATTTTTATGCAGTTTCAAAATTGTGTTTAATGTAACAGTGTTCAACAAACTTGTTTAGGCGTGTGACCGTGCAACCTGATGTAGGTTGAAGCATAAAACACAGCTGTTAATAAATATACATATATAGTGTATTAGCCTTTAATATATATAACTGTATCATGTTGTCTCATTCATAATATTGTAAATTGTCACCGGGGTTGTGCATTTTACCATCACTTTTATGAAAAATAATAAAGCTGTTTCTTGGCATTGGTATATTGGTATTTTTGACTTTCACGGCCGTGTTTATTATGCTCCCCCCCAAAATGTTCGGGGGAGCACATAGTTGCCGTCATGTCCGTCTGTATGTATGTCCCGTTTTCTTGTCTGCTCAACTCCTACGTTTTTCATCCGATTATCACGAAACTTTATAGGAAGTATCAGCATGATGTCTAGTAGGGAATTATTATCAGAATGTTCCGGTTGAATGATTTTTGGCGGAGTTAACGGGACTTTGAAGTTTTTTTATTCTAAAACTTTCCCTCTCAACTCCTATGTTTTTCATCTGATTTTCCTGAAACTTCACACAAAGTATCAGTATGATGCCTAGTAGTGCATATTGTCAGGACATTCCGGCTGAATGATTTTTGGCAGAGTTATAGGATTTTGAATTTTTTTTATTCTAAAGTTTGTCTGCTCAACTTCTGTTTTTTATGGGATGCCGAGTTGTCCGTCGTCTGTCCAGCCGTCCGTCCAGCCGTCCGTCCGTCGTTAACTTTTGTCTCGTTAAGCCAATAGGGCCTTCATTTTTCATCCGATCTTTAACAGACTTTACCAGATTGTTAATGTCAATGAAAGCTCGGACAGGTTCGAAAACCAGCCAGATCGGACAAGTAACAGCGGAGTTATGGCCCTTGATTTAGTTAAAAATGCTATATTTTGCCTCGTTAAGACGATAGGGCCTTCATTTATCATCCAATCTTTACCAAACTTTACCAGATTGTTAATGTCAAGAAAAGCTCGGACAAGTTTGAAAACCAGACAGATCGGACCACTAACAGCAGAGTAATGGCCCTTGATTTAGTTAAAAATGCTATATTTTGCCTCGTTAAGACGATAGGGCCTTCATTTTTGATCCGATCTTTACCAAACATTACCGGATTGTTAATGTCAATGAAAGCTCGGTCAAATATGAAAACCAGCCAGATCTGACCAGTAGCAGCGGAGTTATGTCCCTTGAATGTTAACAAGAAATCCGTGGATTCACATGTCTCGCCTAATGGGGGCTGGACTTAAATATAAAAGGGCCAATGACGCTTAAATGAAAGTTTGTAAGCATTTTAGTAATTAAAAACAATCGAGTTTGCCATTTGCTGAGATGACATTTAAGAGCATTTGTTTAAAACCAAAATGCCATTCTATTAAAAAACAAGAGGCCCAAGAGGGCCTGTGGATGCTGTAGTGGCTAAAACGGCTCAAATATCTCTTATATCAAAGGTTGTCGACATAAAATTCCCATCAGTAGTTTTTTTCAAACAAAAACAACAGGGATAGGATGGCCTTAGATCGCTCACCTGGTAATCATGGGCAATAAGTCTGCTGTGTCTAGTCTGGCATGGGCATTTTTTAATTTGTCCCACTTTCTCTATGAATGAAATTTCATAAAAATGGGTGTGGGTGGGGGGTGTGAGGGTTTATATTAACATTCTAAACAAATATGGTTAAGATCAGATAAAAAATGAAGTAACTACAGATTTAACAAAGGAAAATACAATATAGCATTTTTCAACAAATCAAGGGCCATAACCTGTCGTTACTAACTAGATCTAGCTGGTTTTTGAACTTGTCCAAAATTTCATAGATATACCATGCTTTGCACAACTAGAACTGGAACAAGAGCGCGATATGCACAACTAGACATCTTACCGATGCTTCCTGCCAAGTTTCGTCGAAATCCAACAAGGCGTTTTGGAGGAGTAGCGCCGACAAGAAATTAAAAAAAAAATGTCAAGGGGCTACAACTCCATCAAAAATCAATGAACCGGAAAAAAAATGCAATAGGCACAGCAATGCTTCCTGCTAACATGGCGTTAACACTAAAAAAAATTAAAAAAATAAAAATAAAAATAAACAAGAGGTCAATGACCTTGAAGCTCTACTGATTGATTTTGATTTCAGGAAGTAGTCGCTACAGACTTGTTTTTTGAAAATCTATTTTTAACCGTGGCGGCCATCTTGAATTTCCGGCCGACCTGAAATTTTGCTAAGATCAGTAAGACATTAAGAGCAAAATTTCTGTGAAGTTTCATGAAAATCCGTCAGGTAGTTTCAAAGAAGTAGTCGCTACAAGTTTTCATTATATAACTCTATGTAAACAAAGCAGCCATGTTTAAGGTCAAATCAAAACGATTTTCGACAAGGACCAACATCATGTCATACTGATCATTTTAGAAAAAGTCCCATATCAATATCTCTTATTGTTTTGAAGAAGTAGTCGCTACAAATTTATTTATTTTAAATCTAATTTTAGCTGTGGCGGCCATCTTGAATTTCCGGCCGACCTGAAATTTTTCTAGGATCAACTAGACATCAAGAGCAACATTCCTGTGAAGTTTCATGAACATCCGTCAAGTAGTTTCAGAGGAGTAGTCGCTACAAGTTTTTACTCTATAACTCTATGTAACCAAAGATGGCCACTGGCAGCCATGTTTAACGTCGAATCAAAATAATTTTCCACAAGGATCTACATCATGTCATGCTGATCATTTTAGAAAAAGTCCCATATCAATATCACTTATAGTTTTCAAGAAGTAGTCGGTACAAACTTATTTTTTAAAAATCTATTTTTAGCTGTGACGGCCATCTTGAATTTCCGGCCGACCTGAAATTTTGATAGGATCAATTAGACATCAAGAGCAACATTCCTGTAAAGTTTCATGACAATCCGCCAAGTAGTTTCAGAGGAGTAGTCGCTACAAGTTTTTACTATATAACTCTATGTAAACAAAGATGGCCGCTGGCAGCCATGTTTAACGTTGAATCAAAACAATTTTTGACTAGGATCAACATCATGTAATGCTGATCATTTTAGAAAAAGTCCCATATCAATATCACTTATAGTTTTCAAGAAGTAGTCGCTACAAACTTATTTTTTAAAAATCTATTTTTAGCTGTGACGGCCATCTTGAATTTCCGGCCGACCTGAAATTTTTATAGGATCAATTAGACATCAAGAGTAACATTCCTGTAAAGTTTCATGACAATCCGCCAAGTAGTTTCAGAGAAGTAGTCGCTACAAGTTTTTACTATATAACTCTATGTAAACAAAGATGGCCGCTGGCAGCCATGTTTAAAGTTGAATCAAAACGATTTTTGACTAGGATCAACATCATGTCATGCTGATCATTTTAGAAAAAGTCCCATATCAATATCACTTATAGTTTTCAAGAAGAAGTCGCTACAAACTTGTATTTTAAAACTCTATTTTTAGCTTTGGCGGCCATCTTGGATTTCACATCAACATGAATTTTTGCTAGGATCAACTAGACTTTATGGGCAACATTTCTGTAAAGTTTCATGAATATCCATCCAGTAGTTTCAGCTGTGAAGTCGCTACAAATAAAAGTTTACGGACAGACAGACGGACAGACGGACGGACGATGGACGCCGCACCACGGCATAAGCTCTGCTGATCTCTGATCAGTAGAGCTAAAAATAAAAAATGAAATAAGAAAAATAAAAAAAAATAGAAAAAAAAATAAATAAGAAATATAAAAAAAAAATGTAACTCCATCATAAATCAATGAACCGGAAAAAAATGCAATGCTTCCTGCTAACATGGCGTTAACATCAAAAACAAAAAATAATGAATTGAATTGAATATTGCTTAACGGCTCATCAACACAGTATAGGTTATTTAGAGCCACCCCAGAGAGAGGGGAAGGATACATAGGAATCTGGGAACCTGCCCTACTCTTATTATCGAATAGATTCCTATGGTTCTTTAACGTGCTCGGAGGATAGACCGATACACGGGACCGCCCGGTTTACGTCCCCATCCGATGGACGAGGCTAAGGTAAAGTGTCTTGCCCAAGAACACACCTACGGAACTCAGTGGCACCACGGAGGATTGAACCCGGGGCCTCCGGTTACAAATCCGCCGCGCTACCGACTGCGCCACGCCTAAAAATAATGAAATAAGATAATTAAAGAAAATAAACCAAAAAAAAATTAAAAAATATATTAATAATTAAAACAAAAAAAATAAACAAAACAAAAAAAAAATAACAATAATTAAAATCTTTTTTTACTAATAATAAAAAGAAAAAGGCAAAACATCTGGTAAAGTTTCGTAAAGATCAGATGAAAATGAAAGCCCTATCGTATTACCGATGCAGAATATAGCATTTTTAACTAAATCAAGGGCCATAACTCCACTGTTATTGGTCCGATCTGGCTGGTTTTCGAACTTGTGCGAGCTTTCATTGATATTAACAATCTGGTAAAGTTTGGTAAAGATCGGATGAAAAATGAAGGCCTTAATGGCCAGTAGAGCTAAAAATCATCAGCTCCAAAAAGTAGGTCAAGGTCATAGATGAAATCCAGGCATCAAAAAAAAAGATGCACTACCAATGACACAACTACGTCAAAACAGAATATGTTTTCTTCCAAAGATTAAGCTATAAATTAGGTTTAAAACATCTAGTAGTGCATAATTCTAGTTCATGAGAAAGTGATGTAAATGTAACAGTTAAAGTTATCTGCCCTTTGCTTTGATGGTGAAGGTCACATCCACATTTGCTTTGTCACGTTGCAATGTACCACTCAAGATACAACTATAAGCAAAGTTTGAAAGGTCTTAGTGCATACAGTTTGTGAAAAAGAGACCTAAACGCCAAAGTTGAAGGTAAAAATTATAAGGTTATCTGCCCTTGCTTGGAGAGTCAAGGTCATTTCCACATTTGCTTTGTCACGTTGCGATGTACCACCCAAGATACAACTATAAGCAAAGTTTGAAAGGTCTAGTGCATGCAGTTTGTGAAAAAGTGACCTAAACGCAAAAGTCGAACCTAAAAATTAGGCAGTTATCTGCCCTTTGCTTGGAAGGTCAAGGTCACTTTCACATTTGCTTTGTCACGTTGCGATGTACCACCCATGATACAACTATAAGCAAAGTTTGAAAGGTCTAGTGTATACAGTTTGTGAGAAAATGACCTAAACGCAAAACTTGAATGTTGACGCCGCCGCCGGAAAAGCAACACCTATGTCTCTTTTTTCCTTCGAAAAGGCGAGACAAAAATGCGATATTTTGCCTTGTTAAGACTATAGGGCCTTCATGTTTCATCTGATCTTTACCAACCTTTTCCAGATAGTTAATATCAATGAAAGCTTGGACAAGTTCGAAAACGATCCAGATCGGACCGGTAACAGCAGAGTTATGGCCCTTGATTTAGTTAAAAATGCTATGTTTTGCCTTGTTAAGCCTTATTTTTTATTTTATTTTTTTATTATTATTTTATTGTAAGTAAATGTAAAGTAAATGTTGATGTTTTTTACCCTTTTGTTTTACCTATGTTATTTTCATTTTTTTTTATTTTATTTTTTTTAAATATTTTTCATTTATTTTTTTTATTTCATTTTATTTTTTTTAAGTTTTTCATTTCATTGTTTCATTTGTTTAAATTACTCTTTTTTTTTTTGGATTTGACAACACTTAGCAGGAAGCATTGGTATGATTTCTAGTTGTGCCTATTGCGTTACGGCCCCTTGACAGTTTTTACCCATTAGGGCCATACTCAGGCCCTCTTGTTTTTGCAATGTTTTAAAATGAGTACTGATGAGAATTTTGTGATGACAACCCTTAATATAAGAGCCGTTTAAGCCAGTAGAGCGTTCACAGGTCCCTCTTGGGCCTCTTGTTATCCAATTTTCATGAAACTTCACAGGAAGTATCAGTATGTCTAGTAGAAATTACTGGGTAACGGAAGTCTTGGAGACAGTTTTAAGATTGAAGTAATAGACAGCTATATTAACAACTACGTTTTGTGGTATTTTTGGAGTTAAACAGTGATAAACAGAATCTGACATTCGTGCCTATTTAATATTGAATTTATTACACTCGGATAAAATTGATATGGTGATCGGTAAGGTGTCGTACCATATACTCTGTTCCAGCTCGTGCGAGATCCTTTATATATAATATAATGACAATGACTCGTTCAGGCATTATTTAGACCAGTAAGCAATCATTCTTTCACCAACCTTTTCTAACTTTAAATTTGTTTAAAGGGACATACAAGTAATATTGCTGATTAAAAATGTACTTTTATTCAATGCATTTTAACTTGGTTGCTTCATGTAAATAACTCCATTTATGTCATTGTCTAGGTCATGTGTTTGTATATATTATTCAGGGGTTGCACCAACAATTGATAAAGGTGTAAATATTAAAGGGACACACGGCAATCTTGAAGTATTTGAAATGGGTGTCTGGATTTATATATCCAGTATCATTTTTGCTTTTACCCTGGTGGCATTTAAATAAATCAAATTTTAAGAATTCACTATTTTGTCTTATTATACTATAAGTTTTAATATATTATTGGTGCAATAATATCAAAAAATAATAATATGCAAAAACAAATGGCGTAATACAATTCTTATAATTACGGTAATATTAATGATTGAACAAATGCAATTTATGTAGAACAAGAGGCCCAAGTGGGCCTGTGGCGCTCTACTGGCTAACATGGCTCTTATAACATCAAAGAAGCAAGAGACTGCCATTTACGTTTTTTTTGAAAGTTTTGGGCAAAATACAGCTTGTGTGCGTGTGTAGTTCTGAGGTTTAAAGTCCCTCCACCAACAAACACGACAATGTAGCCTTGCCGCGACGGGCACAATAGAGTCTGGACTGTGAAAAATACAGCTTATCAACTAAATCAAGGGCCATAACTAAAGAATCTGGTAAAGATCAGATGAAACAAGAGGCCCAAGAGGGCCTGTGAACGCTCTACTGGCTGTTATACCATTGATGAATTGAGTCGTACTACAATTTATGGCTTTCTTAAATTTTTTATGAAATTATTCACTCCGGAATTAATTTTGCTGTAAATTTTAGTATGTAAACAGTATAATATATTGGCTTTAACAAAGAACAGTACACACAATGCTAAGTATATTAATTTATTTTAACACTTATCTAAAGATAAACAAAAATGAACATCTGTAACATAATATCAATTAACAGTATCAGAATTAATGGTACATGACTACATGCTAATTAATCAAGTAGAAATGGGTTTTACAGTATACCATCAAAAAATGTGACATAAATGGCATTGACAAAAAATGACATTGCAAATCTACCCTTCATATATTGAAATTTATAATTTTGTTGTAAATACTACATTGATGTTAGAAGCATGTTTTTCTCCTATCACTCATTAGTTAAATTGAACTGAATTGTGATCACAAGAAAGGTTATATGACAAAAACAGGGATGAACATGCCATGCTCATCCTCCATTTACATCGAGATAAAATATGGAGAATCAGCCTGGAATCACCTAACCAGTACAACTGCAGACTTGCTGAAAATTCTAGAGACTCCATTTACGATGGAGCCATGTTCGCATGCAGGGTCATGATGAAACTTTTAATGAGCATGACAAAAAACACAATGAACATGAAGTAAGCTTCTAGCCGTCTGCCTTAGCGGGATTTGCAGTCTTCCTGTTTTACTCTTTTCATGAGGAAATGATGAATTGAATTGAATTGGGTTTTAAGGTGCACTGTAGAGTTGCTGCAAATTCTATCATAGAAACTCTATTTATGCTGGAGCCATGTTTATTTTTCTGCCACTGCTCTTTTGATGTGAGCGAGATGGCACCTGAAACAATCCAGGGATCATGATGAAGGAAATGATGAATTTTCAGACATATTTTTTCATGATGTGCAACAGTTTTCTATATGACAATATAAAAAGGCACAAGTGAAACACTGAGTTGATGTTTTTGTGACTCTTCGAAAAGTACCCAAAAGAATGCAAATATATTATTAAGGACATACAGTTGTAGTTTTCTTCTGTGCTTTGCCAAAAAAAATTGCAAGAAACATTATGGATTCAGATGGTAAATAATATTAAAAATTGTGCTATCCATTATGTTCTGTGCTTTGGCAAAACAAAATGCAAAAAAAAATGAGAATCAGTATGAAAAATAACACAGGCATGTATATTGCTTTAGACATGCACAACTTCAATTTAAAAAAATAAATATGATGAAACAAAAATAAACGAATAACCACAGTATTATAAATGACACGATGACCATGTTTTTATTCAAGTGTACATGGATTGAACTGAATTGAACTGAATTGGGTTTTAAGGTGCACCAAGACATGAAAGGTTGTATGGCGCCTAATATGGATGAACGTGCCAGGCTCATTCTCAATTTACATCAAGGTAAAATATGTAGATGGGCCTAGAACTTTATTACCTTCAGAACTGCAGAGTTGCTGCAAATTCTATAGAACATACTCCATTTATGATGGATCCACATTTTCAGATTTGCATACGCGGTGTCATCCTAAGCGCTGTCATGATAGACACGTTGAATGAGCATGATAAAAAATGAATGGGGTGGGCAACCACACCCGGGGATTATGGAAGTGTACATAAAATAAAACTATTTCTGAGATTTCATCGATTTGAACTGTTGCATTTTTATGTAATTTATGTAAACTGTTAGTTTTTTTTGTCTATAACTCTATATCACAAACATTGAATTGATGGTAAAAACTGTAATTGCATGTATATATATGTTTCCATTTCTATACTTTTCAGATCATCTTTGTAGAAGTGGTTAAAAGTTCCTTTTCATTTGTTGGATGTCCAGTTATCATGTCCAGTTCTCTATGGGTTTGGTTGAGGTTATTTCTGTAAGCGTTTATGGCACAGAATAATTTTTGCGATCCTGGAATGTTCACACTTGGAATATATATGCACTTTCAATTATGACACTTCTTCACTTATACTGGAACACAACACTAGATGTTTCCTTCCATGATGAGGTTGGGTTATATATGGTCTTCAACGATATGAATTCACTTGTGTTTGCAGAATGACTTTTTTCAATATGGAAATGCTGGTGGATAGTCTGTTGCAATTTGGAATAAATCATTTTGTATAAATACATGAAAGCAATAGGTATTACAGCATAATTGTTCTTGTGCACCTTTGGAAGCTTAATTATCACGCTTGAAGTTGTATGCACTACCGATGATGCTTCAGTAATTCTGGAACAAAACATTAATATGTCCTTGCATAGATTTGAGTATATTCTATCTTCATGTGTAAACAATTACCACAGTTCTGAAACTAACTGAAATCAATGTATTCTGTTTGTGGATAGACTTCTTAAATGTTTACATCCTGATATTGCCTGTTGCAGTTGAGGATACGTGTGATCATTATATGTTCATCAAGAACCAATGTTGACTTTGGCAAAGCTGTTCTTGTTGAGAAATGTCATGTAAAACCAAAGCTGTTATTTCCAAGCTTTTATGCTGAGAAATGTAATGTAACATCACAGCTGTTATGTCGAAACTGTTATCTGGCTGCTGACCGTTTCAAGTCGATAACCGTCTTCACCACTATTTGTGTTGTGGACTGTCCTTTTCACTGTATATTTAATTTACTCTTTGTAGTACAGTGCGAGTGTACGATGCCATTGTGTTTGGGTGCTGTGGTTTCTATAGGACCCTTTTTCTCGTTTTCATTTAATGGCAAAACTGTTCTCTCAAAGAAAGCTTAAGTGACAAAGATGTTGTAAAACTATGTTCTTTTTTGACTGCCGTTACCATCTAAAACGATATAATATTACCATTGCTTTAATGTTTGATAATGTGAAGAATCCTTTTCTATTACAAGTGCATGGGATTGTAATCAAGTGTTCACAGACCAGGTGCTTGTAATCTGACCATATCGCTATCTTCATATTACAGTCTTTCACGTTATCTTCGCCAAACTTGGTGTCATTATACAGGAAAATGATAATACAAGTAAAGCTAACATTTGAACAAGCTAACAAATAATACTAATAATACTACCTAGTATACAAAGTATGTTATTGATGTAATTAATCATGTTTTATCATTATATTAATCATAAAACTTTGATAACAGCTGATGTATTTAAAGTGACACAAGATAATCTTGACTTGTGTTTAATTGAATTGAATTGGGGTTTTAAGGCGCACCAACACATGAAAAGGTTATATGGCGCCTAAAAGGCATGAACATGCCAGGCTCATCTTCCATGTACATGGAGATAAAATATGGATAATGGGCCTAGAATTTTCTCACCGTGAACTGCAGAGTTGCTGCAAATTCTATCGTAGAAACTCCATTTACACTGGAGCCACGTTATTGTTTTTTTGCCACTGTTCTTTTTTTGAAAGTCACAGATTTATTTAAACTGTTCTACATAATTTCCATATTTATGAATCATGACCACGTATTAATAGAAAAGTTCAAAACAATCTTATTTGGCATATTATTAATTGCTGATGATATTGCTCTGATAATACCTAGGCTACAGTAGAATATCTAAGATAAAACTAGAACTATCACTGAAGGTGATGAATACCCTCGCTTAAAGTGAAAGGGCCATAATTTGTTAAATCACAATGGGTGATATAGAGGGACATAAGGTCATCAGTTGTTGTGTGTATATGAAGTTTGGGAACAACCGATTCAAAACTGTTTGAGAAATGGTAGTTATGGGATGATGATCTTTATAACAATAACCTTCATTTCTAGCATCAGAAACATCCAATTATGCAGGATACAGTTTAAAGTGGAATGTGTCCATGGGACGTAAATGCCCCCATCAAGTACAATCCGCACAAATCTTAAGAAAAAGGGGCCTTAACTTTGCTAACACAAAGTTGATTTTGTTGGTGAAGTGATATGTACATCTTGATGGATAAGCATCCTGTAAACTTTTGAAAAAATCGGTTGAAAACTGTGGGAAGAGATAAACACACAAAATGTTCAAGACGAACAATCATGGATGGACATGTCTAATACTATATGCATCCTCACCATTTGGTGGTGGTGGCATAAAAAAAAATATGAATAACAAACTGTAATAATTAAAACAAAATCTTCTTAGTACACAAAAGTTCATAATAACAAATGCATTGATGTGGTCAGTTAGCAATTAAAGTGCAGTAAAAACCTGTGTTCAGAGACCAAGTTTATGAAGAGATATGTCAATAGAAGAGTAATATTATTAACATAGGTGGTCTTTTAATACAGTAGTTTTGTAATTTAAAACAATACATTGGGGAATGACATGGTGATGAATATAGCGCACTAGGAGGTCTCTTAATAGGTCTCCTTACCAAGTTTGATTACATATATACTGAAAAGTGGCGGTCAACCCATTTCCGACATAAACCGCCTTATTCCTACCGACTGCATTATACAGTAAGTAGGAATAATTTTACACAGGTGGGTTGAAGAATAGAGTACTACTACATGAAATTGATATTGTTTTTTAAAAGCATAAGCTATTTATTGTCAATTTTCTAGATACAATCTGTGATGAATGAGTCTTGATGAATGAGTCTTTAATGAGCTATTGCAGAATAAACTAAGGCATGATCTGACCAAACACACTCTATCACTTCATTTTTGATGGATTCAATGTTTGAGTAAACATGATCAATAAGCGATCCTGAATCATGAGTCGCTTTCTGAACAACTTGCTTGCAATGAAATTGTTCCTCAATGAAGGCACTGACTGTATGTTCTTGTAAGATATCAGAATTGAAGTCACCTTGAATTACAAATTCTGTATTGTATGTGACTGGTGACACAAACTCGAGTAAGTGTTTTTTCAAGGAACTTATTGAACATGAAGGAGACCTGTACAATGTAACAACAATTACTCTTCTCATGTCAAACAAAAGTTCTGTCAGAACAATTTCAAAATCTTGTTGAATGAGTGTTTTGTTTTGAACAACAGGGATACCTTCTTTAAAATACAATGCAATACCCCGGTGAGGTCTTGTGTTCCCACTTTGGTAACCGTCTGCTCTGAATAGCTGATATCCTGGTACATTCAAAGTATGCATTTCATCTTCAGCAGTAAGCCATGTTTCAACAAGACAAATCATGTTTGCATCTTGAACATTTGGTTCCTGGAAAATGTCATCTTTATGACTTTTCAAAGATCGAGTATTCAAAAACACAAGTTTTGCCAGAGTGTCTTGAATTTGATATAGTGGAATATAACACAAAGCAAGAACTTGTTCATTTCGTAACCTAGTCAATTCTTGTTTGACTTTTTCAGACACTGATATCTTTGTTTCATTTAGATTCAAAATATTGAGACCCTGTAGTGTTTTTGCTCTGCTAATGGCAACGTAGTGTGCATGAGAAAAGATTCGTGTACCAGACATGTCAATAACAACTTCATTTAAAGTGTCACCCTGTGATTTATGTATGGTTTTGGCTGCAGATTGGCGAAGTGGGAACTGAATCCTCAGAAATGTCTTTCTGAAGTAAACGAAGTTTCTTTTGATATCAAAAATGGGTGTCCAAGAAGGATCAATACCAATATGATATAAATGTCTGTATTTAGCACGCCATTCAGAACCTACATTTTGGTCATAGAATTTTACCCAAACAATACTTGGTCTATTTGTATTTTGTTGTTTGCTTTCTATGAATTTAATACAACAACTTGAACCATTGGCTAATCCATCATTAACATCAACATTTGCACATAGATCATATGTCATTCCAACAGCTATACCTAGTTTCTTTTGCAAACCAGCCGTTTTTGAGGCATCATTTGGCAACCTAGAAATCAGTTGCTCTTTTACAGATTTAGTATCATCTCCTATTACAGTATCCAAAGCTGTTGTGACAGTTTTTATACTAGGTGATAATTGGAATGCTTCCTTGTTAAATGAATCCACGCTGGCATTTGTGCTGAAAAGGTGAATAGCATTCTTTGGATAATTTGGATTTGTTGTTTTTATTTCACGTTTTTTAAGAACTTCTATATCGCTTTGTTGATGCTTTCCTTCACGTAATCTATTCAAAATCTCTGCAAATTCCTTGTCATCTTTTTGTCTCATGATTTCGTCAAGTTCATGCATTGCAAATAATTCCTGCCACAAATTTGTTGCAAGAGGACCAAAGTTGTTTTTTAAGTTTTCAAAAATCCATCCATCCATAACAGGCTTTAATTGAAACAAGTCGCCAATCAGAATCATGTGAACACCGCCAAAAAATAAAGTTGAACCTTTAATTTGTTGAAGCCTGTGATTGATTAGCATCAGCATGTTGTGTCCAACCATTGGAACTTCGTCAATCATTACAACAGCGAGATCTCTGTATATGGTTCGCAAGGTGTTAAGTGTGTCACTATCTAATGGTTTGATGCAGTAGCCTTGACTAGCAGGGATACGAAATGCTGAGTGGATAGTCATGCCACTTATGTGAAAAGCAGCTTTTCCAGTAGGTGCACACAAAAGTACTTTGCATACATCAGGATTGTCACCTGCCGAAGTAGACAAATGTCGCAACAATGCTTCATGTAAAGCCGAGACAACTACTGATTTTCCAACACCTGCACCACCAGATAGAAATACATGCAAAGGCTCCAGGTTTTGTTTGACACTTTGCAGAACATGCTGGAAGAACTCGTGTTGCTTTCTATTTAGCGAATGTACAAGGGATCTATAATTTGCATCAGACATTCTTTTTGTATTAACAGTAATATTTACCAGTGCTACTGAACTACCAATATCATTTCCTAAGTCATACTGACGTTGTACTTCTGGACGATCTGGATCAACATAAACAAACTGCTCACTTGCCACTGAACCTGTCTGCAGATCATCTGATTCTCTTTGCTCATTGCTTGGTGCTATTTCATCGAAGTTCAAGTCATCAGCAACCCTTTTCATTGCCTCATTTAACTGATCAACATTTTTCTCATATTGCTTGACTTTAAAGTCTATGAAATTCTTCAAAGCAAAGTAATGATCTTCATAAGAATTATGTGCACCTAAAACATCTTCACTCTCATTACGCCATGAATGAAATAATAACAGTTTTTCTCTGTAATAGTTTTCTGGATCCACTTTTAGTGAATAACGAACATAACGTAATACTTTAGGTTTTTTTCTGGATTTAATTCTGATGCCACTTTTCAACGTGATTTGTATTCCTTCCTCAACTAACATGTCTGGATGAATTTCTTCAGGCTCATTTCTTTCATCATCATTATGCTCATTTTCTTCATGAAACATGTCATCAGATGCTGGATATATGATTTCAAGTTGCGATACATAATCAGCAAGACACCAATGTTGAAGTTGCTTCGGCCTTTTTGAATACCTTTTAATTATATTGTCTGCCTCGATTTCTGTTGAATTTTCAGCCATTTTTTCCAACGCTTCCCTTGATTTCAAAAGGAATGTACGTTTGTCAGGTGGTGAAGTGTTTATGAATACTACATCTCTTGTAGCTTTGGTCATTGGAAGTTGTAAAACAAGAGGCCCAAGAGGGCCTGTGAACGCTCTACTGGCTGTTATACCATTGATGAATCGAGTCGTACTACATGGTGTCTAGAGTGTACACAAGGTTTTTCAAGTATTTGACCTAGTGACCTAGTTTTTGACCCCATGGGACCCATTTTCGAACTTGACCAAAATATAATTAAGACAACATTTTGACAAAGTTTCATCAAGATCTGGTCAGAAATATGGCCTCTAGAGTGTACTAGTGACCTAGTTTTTGACCCTGTGTGACCCATTTTCGAACTTTAGCAAGCTATAATTGAGACAAATATTCTGACAAAATTGCATCAAGATCGGGTCAAAAATATGGCCTCTAGAGTGTACACACGGTTTTTCCAAAGTTTGACCTAGTGACCTAGTTTTTAACACCATGTGACCCATTTTTGAACTTGACCAAGATATAATTAAGACAAACATTTTGACAAAGAGTGTACACAAGGTTTTTCCAATATTTGACCTAGTGACCTAGTTTTTAACCCCATGTGACCCATTTTCAAACTTGACCAAGATATAATTAAGGCAAACATTCTGACAAAGTTGCATCAAGCTCGGGTCAAAAATATGGCCTTTAGAGTGTACACAAGGTTTTTCCAATATTTAACCTAGTGACCTAGTTTTTGACCCCACATGACCCATTTTCGAACTTGACCGAGATTTCATTGAGACAAACATTCTGACAAAGTTTCATGATGATTGCATCAGAAATGTGGCCTCTAGAGTGTACACAAGCAAAAGTTAACGGACGGACGACGGACGACGGACGACGGAAGACGGACAACACATGATCCCATAAGCTCTGCTGGCCCTTGGCCAGTAGAGCTAACAAGGTAGCATGCTTCCTGTGCACTGATTTCAACACTATTCAAAAATTTGTTACCAATATGTCTTACTTGCTTCTTTAAATCCATATTTCCTTTTTTTGCTTCTTTACATGCTTCATTCATAAGGATGCTCATTCCTCTTTGGGCTTTACTGATGTATGATACTATGTATACAGCACATCCATACGGATCCAAAACAAACTGAAGATCATGATTGGCTCCCCAAGCTCTCAGAATGGGTTTCATGTAGGCATTTATTCTCACCTCAGCAAGATTCCTTTTCAAAAACACTTTGGGTCCATCTAATGAACTTTGAACAGCTTTAAGATAATCTTCGTCATCTGTGTTCAGTTGTTTTAAGAATTGCTCAAACGATAAATCATATTCTTTTATCTCATTCAACTTTTGTTGGATTGAAAGAAACAGTTCTTTGTACTTTTTGGTGTCAGCTTGATCTGCAATAAGTGGTTCCAGAATAACTGTTTTTTTCATTGGTGGAATTGGAAATCCAAATCTACAAATTGCTTTTTCCTTTTTTCTGCATGATCGTGAATGTTTGTGTACTTGAAAGTCAACAAGTGGGTCATCAATGTTTGAACACGAAACATACTGTTCAATGAATGATACCACTTCTTCATCTGTGTGTATTTCATATTGTGGAGCATCTTCAATCCAAAGAAGCATGTGAATATGTGGAGACCCTCTCTGTTGGAATTCAACACGGTAAAAGTAATCTCTGACTTTTCCCAAAGGTTCATGATTGCTTTTAAGTACAGTTCCTATGAACTCCTGTACACGGTGGTCAAAGTATCTAACACATGTCACTGGATCAGTTTGAACGAGCTTGGTTTTGTCAGCCCAAGTCATTTTCGCAACATCGTCATCATTAAGAGTTTTACCGCTATTAAGTTTTGCTAAAATCTTCAGCAAATCAACCCATCGTGTATCTGCAGAGGACAACGAAGTAAACCATGTAGGCAAACCTAATTGGCGTATCATAGCAAAAACATCTTTCTTCCGAGCTTCCAAGTATGGTGGCGAACTCCTCAAAGTTCGAAAAATATAAAAGCCTTCATCAAGATTTACTAAGTTTTCCCGACATTCTGGCCTTAAAACCTGTGATACTGTAAGTTTTTTGCCTTCTGTTTTACATCTTCTTAAAGCTAGATGCACTTTGTCTGAAACTTGTTTCAGTTGCAGTTTTTTCATTTTGAAGAAAACATTTGGAACATTTGATGCCACCCTTCTGTCAACATGGCGAAGTTCCATTTTGCATATGTCACTATAATGAACAGGAACAGATCTGTCTTCATTTTCAGGTCTCTTTTGACCACAAAATATTGATGGAAATGATAAATACTCAGCATTGGTATCTTGATATAAGCTTATGGGTATTTGTCCTTCGCCAGGTGCAAATGTGTAAATAGTGTCAGTCGTTGGATCAGCCGAGTCAATAATTGTATCACTATTACCAACAACTTTTTCATTTTCATCAATTTCACTAAAATGATCAGATTCATAGTCATTTTCGTTTTTGCTCATTACGTTTTCTGTTGTTTGAGTAACATCATCTGTAGGCGGGAATTCGTCCATATTAGTTCTTCCAAAAAACTCTTGCACTGTTTCTGGGCAATTTTCAGTTGTGTTTTGCAACCAGTTTTCATCAATATGGATACCAGAATTTTTGTACAAGTCACTATGGTTCATCAACCAATGAAGAGCGCTGACAACTTGTAATGGACGTACATTTTCAGTAAAGTCACACTTCTTGTATGAAAGTTTCTTTTTTAGTCTCACTGGCACAGTTACTTGTGTATCAAAAGCTCGAGGTAAACTTTCAATGACAGGCTGGATATCAACTGGCACATTAACAACATTTCCTTTCACAGATAGCTGCCCACCTCTAGGAAGTTCTCTAATTTGCATGAATGGAATTCTTAATGCAACAAGCCTCTCTTCTAACTGATGTAACTCAAGTTCTTTAGGCTTAATTGGAAATGTGTTTTTGTTGGCAACTGAAAGACTTGGGGTTTTATTTTTCTTTAAGTTGTTAGAACAGCTTTTGCATATCCACTCTTTATCATCCACAGATAAGTATTTTGTGAAATGCTGCTGTACAAATGATCGATCAAGATGGTTAGCAACTGTGCTTGCAGATTCTACAGAATGTTTAAACCATGTCTGGTGACAACAGGTGCAGACATAGACAGGTCCAGTGGAAATGGTTTGTTTGAATTTCGAAATACATTCATTTAGTTCAGAACCATATTTTCTTGCTTCTCGCAAATTCTTTTCATTTGCTTGAAAATCTGTCTTTTTTCGCTTTTCTCGTAAAGACTGATTCTCTCTGGACTTTTCCTGTATTCTAAAAGATATAAAAGACCTAGATAAACGCTTTTTCTCGCATGCAATAGCTTTGTAGTATGCATTATTTCGTTTCTTTTGTTTCGATTTCAATTCAAGTTCAGCTTCATGATTCCTTATTGGAGGATCTTCGCGCAATATTCGTCTCTTCATTTTTTCTCCTGACTTTACAATAGGATCTTGTCTGGCTTTCCGTTTACTCTCTAGCTCTTGATTCTTCTCTTTTGCTCTAATTAAAGGATCTTTTCTGGCTTTCCGTTTACTCTCTAGCTCTTGATTCTTCTCTTTTGCTCTAATTAAAGGATCTTTTCTGGCTTTCCGTTTACTCTCTAGCTCTTGATTCTTCTCTTTTGCTCTAATTAAAGGATCTTGACGTAGTTTCTGTCTTTTCGTTTTTTCTGCTGACTTTACAATAGGATCTTTTCTGGCTTTCCGTTTACTCTCTAGCTCTTGATTCTTTTCTTTTGTTCTAATTAAAGGATCTTTTCTGGCTTTCCGTTTACTCTCTAGCTCTTGATTCTTTTCTTTTGCTCTAATTAAAGGATCTTGACGTAGTTCCTGTCTCTTCATTTTTTCTGCTGACTTTACAATAGGATCTTTTCTGGCTTTCCGTTTACTCTCTAGCTCTTGATTCTTTTCTTTTGTTCTAATTAAAGGATCTTTTCTGGCTTTCCGTTTACTCTCTAGCTCTGGATTCTTTTCTTTTGCTCTAATTAAAGGATCTTGACGTAGTTCCTGTCTCTTCATTTGTTTCTGCTGACTTTACAATAGGATCTTTTCTGGCTTTCCGTTTACTCTCTAGCTCTTGATTCTTTTGTTTTGCTCTAATTAAAGGATCTTGTCTTCGTTTTCTCATGTAGGTTTTCATGTAAGACCTTTTGTCTTTGCTTGAATGCCTGTCAATATCAGAAGTATGTTTTCTTAAGGCCTTACTTTCTTGGTCTTGGAAGTAATTATCTAAGAGATTTGTTTGATCTGCATAAATATCTGGACTGTGACTACTATTCCTTCTGTATTTCTTGCATGATACTGTTTTCCAATCAGATATGACTGTAGGGCAAAGACCTTCCTTGTGTGTATGTTCACCAGAATCCATCATTGTGAAATGCAACGGCAATATATCAAACTGTGTACACATGTCAATGTTCATGGTTCCATAAAATACATACATGTATGCAACCAAATCTTCCAAGCAATCAAAGGACAAAAAAATGGATGTACCATCAGGTGCAGATAAGCCATCTTGTCCATGTGAATGTGAATCAAAAAAGTGATACTGCTCAGTGGTTATATATACTGCGGAGCATAGGCCTCTTATTATAACTAGCATTTGATTTGATATCTGTAATGCTAAATACAGTGACTGATGAAGAGTGGGCAAATTGGAAGTCTGGCACTGTTGAACAGCTATACCAGATATAACATCAGATTTCAAAACATATAGATTTGTATTAAAGACATTGACCTCGGATGGGATTTCTTCAAAACTTAACAGGTTGCTTTGCAACATTCCTTTCCCATGCAATTCAGAAATAATCTTCTTGTACAAAGTATCACCTTCAATAAGCACATTGTCAAGCATTGCCTGTGAATCCATCACTGTATTCTGTCCATATATCAGAGCACACAAAGAAATGGCGACACACCGACTACCACGTGATTGTGGACTAAATATATCATCTCCTTGGTGAAACGATCCACGAATGAAATTCTTTGAACCGAACGGATTCATTGTAATGGGTGTAGCTATGAACATGAAATCAGTTGACTGTTCAGTTGGTTTAATCTGATCAAAAGAAATCGAGTCAAATCTTGGTTGCTGTACAGTATGTGTGTATTCAGTATCAATCGGAGATCCATGAGCATTATCAAGCATACATTCAGGTAATATATGTGGTTTGTTCTCAAGCAAACTTTCAGCAGAACTACATGGCAAACAATCAAGCGAAGTATATAGAACAGATGGCCCAGAGGGCTTAAAGAGGTGGGCTTTGACCTCCATCTGTTTATCAGCGCCCAAGACAGATGGCCGAAAAGGCTTATAGAGGTGGGCTTTGACCTCCATCTGTTTATCAGCGCCCAAACCAGATGTCCCAACTACTGAAGCAGCCATAGGCACACCGGGACCGCCATCTGACACAGATTCGGCAGGATGTACAAGACTGCTGCCTGGAACACCACCATCAACGATCTCATCTCTGGCCACTCTCCTAAACGTCATTTGCAGTCGATTGGATGAACTCCTCTGAGTGCCTGACTTCCTCTTCAACTTAGGCATTCTTCTGGAAATACAATAAAATAAAACATGCACTTTACTATGAAATCACTTAAAGCAAAATAAATTGCTTAGAAACTCTACATTTCAAGAATCAAATATAATAGCACAAAATGTGTTTTCAAATTTAGCTCAGTCGGTAGCGTTGCTGAATCCGAGTACAGGGGTTGCTGGTTCAAACCACGGCTAGGTCAACATTCTTTCCGACGTTTAATGAAAGTCATTGTGACCAGATTCATTCGTCTCTCACCACTGGACATTGCTTAACTGGCTTAGAAAGAATGGTGTGTGGTACTGGCGACGTAATACCAGGATACATGGATAGGTGCACTGATCGCCATGATATAACTGAAATACTGTTGAAAACGGTGTTAAAACCCATTCATTCATTCATTCTTAATAAAGAATCAAAAGAATTAAGGATTTCATCACCTGAATGGGGCGAAATATGTGTTTTTGACAATTAGGGTCAGATAACTCTAGACATACTGGCTGATTTTACTCATTTACTATAGAGCTTGATTTCTCATTTATATAAATATGTTGTACATGTTTGAAACAATCAGACTGAAACTATGGACTGAATTGGCTAAATAAGACAAACTATGTAATTTCTAATCATCAGGGACAGATTATGAATGAATGAGTTTTAACACCGTTTTTATGGGTATTTCAGTTATATCACGGCAGTCAGTGCACCTATCTATGTATCCTGGTATTTCCTCACCAGTACGACACAACATTTTTTCCAAATGAAAATTACTCAGTGGTGAGAGACGAATGAATCTTGTCACAAGGACTTTCATTAAACGTCGGAAAGGATGTTGGACAAGCCGGGGTTCGAACTAGCGACCCCTGTACTCAAGTCGGCGGCACTACCTACTGAGCTATCCGGGCTCGGCGACAGATTATGATAACTCTGGACATGTAGTATTGGATCTCTAGTTAATGAACACCACCTGTACAATTTTGATCAAAACTATGATGCCTCTGCAGCAGACAACTGTTTTTGTTATAATGTTTTCAAGTCAGTTGAATAATTACATGTGCAATTAACGATTTTTTTCATATATTTGCGAAGATCATTTCAAAGTTGTCTGCTGTAGATTTGTTACATGGAGGAAAGCGCTAACATATACAAATTCATTTCACACTTTACATCTGCCTGACTAAAATATTATGCCCTTAAATGTTTAAAAATTTGATTAAAATTGTTTAACACATTACCCCATACGGAATTCTGTGACAGGTCCAAATTGAAAGCATCAGCAGACGATTATAGTTAATTACGACAAATGACAGTACAACAGGAGAAATTGCTCGAGCAGTTTCTTCTTTTGTCACAGTGTTTTCTAAAGTCGTCTGCTCTAGATGCGTTAAAATGCGTATTCAAGGAGTGAAGGGTTAAGAAAAGAGTGAACAACTTTTGTGACTACAGTCGATTCCGTTTAATGGCATATCGGTTAATTGCATAAAGTTTTGAAACACAAAACCATTTGTATACTTTTGCATGTAAAAAAACATAGGTTTTTGTCACATTCCGGATGATTGCATAACAAATATCTGGCTAATTGCATACTGAAAGTCAAATTTACCTGTATTTTGCAACTGTTAATTGATCGACGGGGTCACAGAGATAAGCCCGAGGCAAATTGATTGACAAAAGGTGCTAATTGGCTTGCCGAGAGAGTTTGCCATTTTGTGCGGTTTCTGTAAAGCTTCCACGCCAATAAGCATACACGATTTAATAATAAGTTTGTACGCAATGTAAAGCAATGTGTTGTTAATTATTTACTGCTCTCAGTTTGCTAGTGTCAGTAGAGATGCATATGACATTGAGTAGCTCATAGAGGTTACTTAATAAATGAAAAATAAAATAAGCCTTTGTGTTATTATCATGGCTGTGTAATTCACACTACAAACAATAGCAAAGCGACGCAGGTTGAAAGAAAATAAATACGCATAAATATTGCGTAAAATCTATCAAATAACGGTAAATACAAAATGGATATGCACAATAATAATCCTATCAAACATCTTACATAGAATTAACTCGCTTTTATGGAGTTTCTATGCAAGTATTAACAGAACAGTAAAACGAAAGTAGAAACGTGCACCGCTACATGTACAAAATGTTCAGTTTCGGTTATTCGAATACTCCGGTTAATCGCATATATTTTTTGACAAATCGGCTATGCTAATAACCGAAATCGACTGTATTGACCAATGACTGCTGCATGTGTTACAATAATATATCCAATCATACAACAGGAACATTACTATTATACTAGTTAAGCAATGAAATAAAACAACACTCCACCTTCAACCAAGTGATTAATATCCTGAAGATGTGTTTATGTTCTCTTCAGTACACAACCAGTTTCTCACAAAAAAATTCCAACGCTACCACACAGAGCCTCACAATTGTCCAAGTACTTGTAATACGTCTCCAAATCACATCCAATTCACTTTCCCAAATGATCACAAATAACACAATAAAAATTCAGTACACAACCACTTTCCCACACGTTCAAACACTACCACACAAGCCTCAAAATTGTCCGAGTACTTGTAATACTTCACCAAATCACATCCAATTCACTTTCCCAAATGATCACAAATAACACAATAAACATGTAAACTGTTTAGATATAAAAGTATGTATGTAGTCCACGGTTTTCAATAATATAAGCTGTGAGCGATACCTAGAAAACAAAATTAAATAGTCTTTAATGATTACTAACGTGTACTGTGACATGTATCTAGGTAGAATGGAAAGGAAAATGACAAAATTCAGGCAGATTTTGGTGGAAGTATAAAATGAATAGGGAGTTTATTCACTAAATTGCATGATGCAAATGGCGACCAAATGGTAACTAGGACACATGGCATAGTTACCAATTGCATTGATTGCTTTAAATCACACTGGGTGCTGACGGTGTCATACCGAGAGCCGTTTTGTTACGAGAACAGGTCATGGTTATGCAGTGAGTATTTGTTTACATACACGTCTAACACACGCTGTGGACTGGAATAACATAACTGTGTACATGTAAAGGTAAGGGTATTTATGTGAAACATAAGCTGTTAATATTTACCAATTGTTAGAAAAACAAACATGTAACTATTTTGTAGTTGTTTTGGTTGTGTGTTTAATAAAAACAGACAATTTCTCTTTGAATGTGTGCTTTTATATAGTAAATTCATGATAAAAACAAGCATCCGTTATTAAATGTAATTATTTTGCTTAAACTTTCAGCTTTTGAAAACGAGTTCAACATATTTTTTTACTGTTCATGTTTTTGTTTGATTTTATGCTTTTATTCCTACAAAAATTGCCTTTAATACTCGGTCGTGTTTATAAGAAATGAGTATAGGTTTTCTATCGAAGTCATTACATTGGGTATGCGTTTTCAACTGAAGGTGTATATGTTTTCTATTGAAGACGTCAACAGAATATGTCTAGGTGTTCTTCTGAAGCCATTAGATAATTATGTGTGCTGTTGATCTGTAACATTATTTGTTTAGTTATGTTTTAAAAATTAGGGAAAGATAATTCCTTCTCGTCTGTAAGTTTCACTTAAAAACAATTTGGTCTTGGTAACTTTTTGTATTGATTTAAATCAATTAATAATTTAATTGTTTCATTCATTTCAACTGTTTTAATCATGTTGATACGCCACTCCATTTTTAACCGAAATCATTTTGTCCATATCATTCTACATGTATTTTGGTAATTCATGATCTTAAAGAGTAAGCTATACATGTGTGCATAACTTAGTCATTGTAAGAACTTTTAATTTGCATTTTCAAGGATTCATAGCTACGTTACATTTTCCTGCTTATTGATATTCTCACCTGCTATTGAAATTAACCTTTTCTAAGCATAATTCATTTAATTCAATCCAAGTTTCTTATAATTCTTTTTGTTTTGTTTCAAATTTGATTTGATGCTTCTGCCTTATAAACTTGTATGCCATCACTGAGTTTGACTGTAAACAATCTGCATTTTCTTTGTTTTTAGTTGGGTGACTTCCAAATGTGAAAATAATTGACAATGAACTGATTTTGATGGTGTGTTGATTTTTTGAAGTTTTCGACCTGGGCTGTCGCTGGCTGAAGATTTGGTTGGTACTATCATTTTCTCAGATTGAGGATCAAAATTGATTTCTTTGCCGGTAACATTAGAACCCAACACATTATATGTCCTTTGGCGATTATTCCCGTCAATTGATCTCCACATGTAGGACACTTTTTCTGCCGGGTGCTCCTCGACACAATGACGCACCATGTCTGTTATCATCTCAAATGTAGCGCAACAATAGCTGAACATAAGATTCTGAAAAAAAGAAAATCGACTTTGTAACAAAACACATACTACTTTGTTGTACTTCTTATGAAAACCTAGACACACTCTGTCAGAAACACAGACACAAAAAATGATGTAAATTGCCGATTTAAATAATGATTTCGTAATAACAGAGACATCTTATTGTAGCAGAAATGAATATTCACTAATATCACGACAAATGACTCTTTCTTTGTTTATTTTGTCTTACTTTTATACAGTTTTGCAAATAAACAAGTTTTTTTATGAAACACATGGTAATTAAACACTAATAAACACAAACAGATTTAAGAAAAAAACAAAATGATAGATATAGAGCATACACAAACATAACATACACATTAACTCACCATTTCTCTGTAAATATCCAAAGATCCTAAGCCGAAAAAGAGTAAAATACATTAAATATTTGTAAAAGAAACTATTCCACTCTCTATGTGTAAACAAATAATCACTGCGAAACCATGACCTGTTCTCGTAACAAAACGGCTCTCGGTATGACACCGTCAGCACCCAGTGAATCATGCAAGGTTGAAAACACCCTATATATTTTCGGCCAATATCTAAGAAATCTGGACTGAATTATGGTGTAATTTACTAAGATACATGCTACAGTACACTTTAGTTAATCTTACCAGTATGTAAATTTATTTCATTGGTAAAATGAAAATTAGACTGTTTTAATTAATGGAAGTGGGTGAAAATAATGACACATGATAACAAACTAGTGACTTTATTTATTTACCATGAACATCATGAACACACCTAATTCCACCTACACCTCTCCGTAATGCTTGCATGTTGAATTCCACCTACACCTCTCCCTAATGCTTCATGTTGAATTTCACCTACACCTGTCCCTAATGTTCGCATGCGTGACAAACGTACAATTCTGTGACATTAGTTACTTACACACGCTTCGATATTTCATTGAGATGGGCTTACTGTCGATTACTTCAAACATTGCAGAATGTCATCGGCAGTTATGTTTGATTCTCGTCTATTTACAGACATCAGTCAAATGTTATGTCCGTATACACACACCACCGTCAATACGTAACGGACGTCATCATTATGTAAACTTTGTTTGCTAATATCACTTGTTTTCTGGATTTTTTTGTTGAATAAATATAATTACGATTAGAACGTATTCATCTACGCTATTTCATTGGGATTTTCTCAGTGTCTATTGCTTCAAACAATTCAGAATGCACTCGGCAGTTACGTCTAAAGTTCGTGCATGCTCATTTTCCAGTCAAAATAGTTACTTCCGTGTCATGAATACTCCATGCAAGAGCGTAGTAGAATATTACGAGCGTTATTTCGTATTCATTTAGTAATTTATTGAACATTATAAATTATAAAAGGTTGCCAGTTTGTATACTATAATACACGATACATGGATTCCGTAACTGCATGGATTACATTCTTGTCACGGCAGTTACACTGAAATTCATATTGACAGACACCAAATACATACCATAACGCCCACCGTCTTCTTCGAGAAAGGTCGCTCCGACCTCGTTGGTTGACAATAGCCTCGTTTTCACTATAATAATATGCATTAGGCATCGCCACTGTCGCATATGATGATAAATCCTTCGTCGCGCACGGACATAACAATTTGACAGACTCACGACTGGGTATCAATTAAATGATTTTCTGTATTTGAAAAAACGCTGGAAGCCAAGATATAGTTACTTTTTCAGGAAATATAAACATTCTTTCACCCATTGAAAAGTTGCTGTGAAAATCACTGAAGTTCATTTGAACTGATACTCTTTTTGACAGACGCTAGTAACGACCATCACACAATTTTCTAAGCGTTATCATTCTATTTTATCTTATGATAATTATTATAACAAGAGGCCCAAGAGGGCCTGTGGACGCTCTACTGGCTAACATGGCTCTTATAACATCAATGAAGTGAGTGACTGCCATTTACGTTTTTTTGAAAGTTTCGGGCAAAAAACAGCTTTTTAACTAAATCAAAGGCCATAACTAAAGAATCTGGTAAAGTTTGGTAAAGATCAGATGAAAAATGAAGGCCCAACCGTATCAACGAGGCAACATATAGCATGTTTAACTAAATCAAGAACACCTCTGTTACTGGTCCGACTGGTCGAACATAGAGCTAAAAAAAAAAAAAAAAATTGCAAAAAAAAAAAAAAAAAATCAAAAAAAAAAAAAAAAAATGCAAAAAAAATAAAAAAATTGCAAAACATTTCAAAAAAAAAGAGAAAATATTTCAAAAAAAATATAATTCAAAAAAAAATATTTAAAAAAAAATAATTCAAAAATAAATAAATAAATAAATAACAATTCAAACAAAATAATCTCTATACATGTCTATGTAAAACATGTGACCCGAGGGTTACCATTTGAACAAACTTGGTAAAGGACCATAAACTTACAGCAAATGCAAAATATTAATCCTCTGGCTCTTGCAGTTCCAGAAAAGAAGATTTTTTTCAGTTTTTCCCTATACAAGCATTTATGTAAAACTGTGACCCCCGGGGCGGGGCCAGATGTGACCCCAGGGTCCCCATTTGAACAAAATTGGTAAAGGACCATAAGCTTATAGCAACAGCAAAATATTAAACCTCTTGCTCTTGCAGTTTCAGAGAAGAAGATTTTTTAAGTTTTTCCCTATACATGTCTATGTAAAACATGTGACCCTTGGGGCGGGGCCAAATGTGACCCCAGGGTCACCATTTGAACAAACTTGGTAAAGGACCATAAGCTTTTAGCAAATGCAAAATATTAAACCTCTGGCTCTTGCAGTTCCAGAAAAGAAGATTTTTTTCAGTTTTTCCCTATACAAGCATTTATGTAAAACTGTGACCCCCGGGGCGGGGCCAGATGTGACCCCAGGGTCCCCATTTGAACAAAATTGGTAAAGGACCATAAGCTTATAGCAACAGCAAAATATTAAACCTCTGGCTCTTGCAGTTTCAGAGAAGAAGATTTTTTAAGTTTTTCCCTATACATGTCTATGTAAAACATGTGACCCCCGGGGCGGGGCCAAATGTGACCCCAGGGTCACCATTTGAACAAACTTGGTAAAGGACCATAAGCTTTTAGCAAATGCAAAATATTAGACCTCTGGCTCTTGCAGTTCCAGAGAAGATTTTTTTTCTTCAGTTTTTCCCTCTACAAGCATTTATGTAAAACTGTGAATCCCCGGGGCAGGGCCAGATGTGACCCCAGGGTCCCCATTTGAACAATATAGGTAAAGGACCATAAGCTTATAGCAACACCAAAATATTAAACCTCTGGCTCTTGCAGTTTCAGAGAAGAAGATTTTTTAAGTTTTTCCCTATACATGTCTATGTAAAACATGTGACCCTTGGGGCGGGACCAAATGTGACCCCTGCCCCAGGGTCACTATTGTCACTATTTGAACAAACTTGGTAAAGGACCATAAGCTTATAATAAATGTAACATATCAAACCTCTGACTCTTGTAGTTGGCGAGAAGAAGATTTTTAAAAAAAAAATCCTATATAAGTCTATGTAAAACTGTGACCCTCGGGGCGGGGACAAATTTGACCCCCGGGTCACCATTTGAACAAACTTAGTAGAGGACCATAAGCTGATGCTACATGTATTACATGAGAGCTCTGTGCCATGTGGTTCCAGAGAAGAAGATTTTTTTCAGTTTTTCCCTATACAAGCCTATGTAAAACTGTGACCCCCAGGGTGGGGCCAAATGTGACCCCTGGGTCACCATTTGAACAAACTTGATAGAGGACCACAAGCTTATAGCAAATGCAAAATATTAAACCTCTGGCTCTTGCAGTTTCAGAGAAGAAGATTTTTTAAGTTTTTCCCTATACATGTCTATGTAAAACATGTGACCCTTGGGGCGGGGCCAAAAGTGACCCGAGGGTCACCATTTGAACAAACTTGGTAAAGGACCATAAGCTTATAGTAAATGCAAAATATCAAACCTCTGGCTCTTGTAGTTTCCGAGAAGAAGATTTTTTAAAAAAAATATCCTATATAAGTCTATGTAAAACTGTGACCCCCGGGGCTGGGACAAATTTGACCCCAGGGTCACCATTTGAACAAACTTAGTAGAGGACCATGAGCTGATGCTACATGTAATACATGAGAGCTCTGTGCCTTGTGGTTTCAGAGAAGAAGATTTTTTAAAGTTTTTTCCTATATGTCTATATGAAAAACATGCAAAACCTCAATATACAAATTTTGGACCCCCGGGGCACGGCCATTTTTGACCCCGGGGACTTTATTTGAACAAACTTGATAGTCTAGGCGTTGGCGATCATTTTAAAAGAAAAACTGTTGAAATCTGTCCAGCGGTTCTGGAGAAGAAGATTTTTTAAGGTTTCGACCATATATGGTAATGGCAGCCATCTTGGATGTAGCATTGACCTAATTTTAACAAATCTAAAAAGCATTCAACTAAGGATCATCCACGTGAAGTTTGGTCAAAATTAGCCAAGCGGTTTCTGCGAAGAAGTCGTTTGAAGAAAAGTTAACGGACGACAGACGACAGACAGACGACAGACGACAGACAGACAGACGACGGACGACGGACAACACAGCATCCCATAAGCTCTGCTGGCCCTTGGCCAGTAGAGCTAAAAATCACATTTTTATGGAGACAAAACTTTGTACTTTCAAAATAAATTCACAACCTTTCTTCACCACGACTTGCAACTACGCATGCGATTGTTTTGACATAGCACTTACACCATGTGACTTAAAGAGGATCAAAAACATTAACATTTTGATACAAATGTGGAGATATAATAAATTTCCAGAAAGCATCATTCTTGAAGTTATCTCTGCTATGTCCTTGCTGTATATTTGACGGCTGTTATACTTTCCATTTAGCTGAGAAGCGCCCCCATATCAATGTAAAGATTATTTGTTCGAAGTTACCTCAAACACATTTGCCATGGATGTAGAACAATGGCATCATGGCGTAACAGGATTGAAAAATCGTAGAAAATCAAAACCTGTTAAAAACACTTCTAATAGCCACGAAGGTCAGGCTTTGGAGCAAAGTGGGTGGGGAAGGTTGTTTTTTTTTCTCATAAATTCAGACCAAAATCAAACAAAGACAATTTCATTCATGAACATTTAATAACATATAATAATTACAATTTTCAATGAAAACTGGAGTGTTAATATGGTTAGTAATGAATGTAAAATTGTGGCGTTAGTGAACTTCTGGAATTTTCGCGAATACACGATACGTTTGTAACACGGCTATTACAACTTACACGCAAGAATTAATCAGAACTAATAATATAATTTAATAAAGGGAACGTTTAATTATATTCACGCACGTTCCAACCAACGAAAACCATCGTGAAATGTACGTAAATGCAGTTTTCTCTGGCAAATGATGTTTATATATATCCGCATACTTACAATGGCGTCCTGTTTTAAGAAAGGGTTGGGGATAAAAGCCGAGTTATGCACGTATCGTACCTTTGACGGTTCGTACCCAGGTAAATAGGCGATTCGTACTGTGGCCATTGGACGTTCCGAAACCCGGGCCATTCATAATTTTGATAGAGCATCATCAAAAAGACTGACCAATCAGTGACCAGAAATAAGACATACCAATACATTTTGGTAGGTGATAAACTCGGTCTTTATCCTTGATGTTCAACCAAGTTTACTGTTAAAATTAAGGTATCTACAGTACCATTTCTTTTAAAAACCTGCACATTTAATGCACATTCATGCAAACTGATTTAATAAGTATGTCTTTCAAAATCAATATATTAAAAATGATCGTCTTTTTACTCTGCCAAAGATATATAGTTTACTATAGAACCTAAGGATAAAAACTGAGTAAGACAAATTGTATCACCTACTGAAAAAAAGATAAAATTTCAACATCTCTGCAATGGAAAATTATGAATTGTACGTTTCGTCAGGGAGTAAGTATACTTACTCCTCAGGGAGGTATACTTACTCCTCAGAGAGTAAGCTGAAGAGGAAATATACTTACTCCCTGGTTTCGTATTGCAGTTTATGTTCTGTTTATAAATCTTGTAGTTTTTACATTCATTTCTAAAGCCACACACCTTAATCTTGAAGTTTGTATCAGCCAGGGGTTCAGGAGAACTAGCTCAGAAAAAAATTGTGGTATCAAAATCCTTTAAAGGGCCATAGTTATGCCAAATATCTGTAAACCGGAACTTGACGATGATATGCACAACTAGGTTTGGTGCTGATCATCCCTGCAAAGTTTCATTGAAATCTGGTAAGGGGTTCAAGAAAAGTAGATCAGACAAAGTTTGTGTACTAAAACCTTTAAAGGCTCATAATTCTGCCAAAAAAAAATCATTTAACTAGAATACGGCAATGATTTGCACAGCTAGACATGGAATTGATCATCCCTAAAAAGCTTACCCTGGTGACATTTACATCAATAAAATTTGAAGTATTCACTATTTCGTCTTATTATGCTATTAGTTTTAATATATTACTGGTGCAATAATAAAAAAAAAGTCCTATATATAAGTCGTAAAAGTGTGACCCTCGGGGCGCGGACAAATCTGACCCCACGGTCACCATTTGAACAAACTTAGTAGAGGACCATAAGCTGATGCTACATGTAATAATTGAGAGCTCTGTACCATGTGGTTGCAGAGAAGAAGATTTTTTTCAATTTCTCCCTATACAAGCCTATGTAAAACTGTGACTCCCGGGGTGGGGCCAAATGTGACCCCTGGGTCACCATTTGAACAAACTTGGTAGAGGACCATAAGCTTATAACAAATGCAAAATATTAAACCTCTGACTTTTGCAGTTCCAGAGATTTTTTAAAGTTTTTCCCTATACAAGCCTATGTAAACTGTGACCCCCGGGGCGGGGCCAAATGTGACCCGGTCACCATTTGAACAAAATTGGTAGAGGACCATAAGCTTATAGCAAATGCTAGATGGTACTACATACCAAATATGAAAGCTATAGGCCTTGTTTGTGACATATAGATTTTTCAAGTATTGCTTACATAACTGTATGTTAACATGTGACCCCCAGGGTAAGGCTCCCGATGAACAGGGCAGAATTGTCACAGGTCCATCACATGCTGCAAAGCAATAAATGCTCTAGGGCTATGCATTTTAGTTTTTGAAAAGATTGTTCAAGTTTACTCCATCCGGTACCGTGCTCTTGTGAGCCGAATAGGGGTCAACATTGTGGCCTCTGGAGTGCCCACAAGCAAATTCCAATATTGACCTAGTGACATAGTTTTTTGATCCCATGTGACCCATTTTGAAACTTGATCAAGATATAATTCAGATAAACAATCTGAGAAAGTTTCATCAACAAGATCTGGTCAAAAATATGGCGTCTAGAGTGTACACAAGGTTTTTCAAGTATTTGACCTAGTGACCTAGTTTTTGACCCCATGGGACCCATTTTCGAACTTGACCAAAATATAATTAAGACAACATGTCCACAAAGTTTCATCAAGATTGGGTCAGAAATATGGCCTCTAGAGTGTACACAAGGTTTTTCAAGTATTTGACCTAGTGACCTAGTTTTTGACCCTGTGTGACCCATTTTCGAACTTTAGCAAGCTATAATTGAGACAAATATTCTGACAAAATTGCATCAAGATCGGGTAAAAAACATGGCCTCTAGAGTGTACTCACGGTTTTTCCAAAGTTTGACCTAGTGACCTAGTTTTTAACACCATGTGACCCATTTTTGAACTTGACCAAGATATAATTAAGACAAACATTTTGACAAAGTTTCATCAAGATTGGGTCAGAAATACGGCTTCTAGAGTGTACACAAGGTTTTTCAAGTATTTGACCTAGTGACCTAGTTTTTAACCCCATGTGACCCATTTTCAAACTTGACCAAGATATAATTAAGACAAACATTCTGACAAAGTTGCATCAAGCTCGGGTAAAAAATATGGCCTCTAGAGTGTACACAAGGTTTTTCCAATATTTGACCTAGTGACCTAGTTTTTAACTTCATGTGACCCATTTCCGAACTTGATCAAGATATAATTAAGATAAACAATTTGACAAAGTTTCATCAAGATTGGGTAACAAATATGACCTCTAGAGTGTACACAAGTTTTTTCAAGTATTTGACCTAGTGACCTAGTTTTTCACTCCACATGACCCATTTTTGAACTTGACCGAGATTTCATTGAGACAAACATTCTGACAAAGTTTCATGATAATTGCATCAGAAATGTGGCCTCTAGAGTGTACACAAGCAAAAGTTAACGGACGACGGACGGACGGAAGACGGACAACACACCATCCCATAAGCTCTGCTGGCCCTTGGCCAGTAGAGCTAAAAATGAAGGCCCTACCGTATTAACGAGGCAAAATATAGCCTTTTTAACTAAATCAAGAGCCATAACTCCTCTGTTACTGGTCCGACTGGTCCAACATAGAGCTAGAAATAAAAAAAAATAAAAAATAAAAGAAACGATTTTAAAAAAAGAAGAAAAGAAAAAGGAAAAAGAAAAAGAAAAAAGAAAGTCATAAAATCTGGTAAAGTTTGGGAAAGTGAGACGAGGCAAAATATAGCATTTTGAACTAAATCAAGGGTCATAACTCCGCTGTTACTGGTCCAATATAAATGGTTTTCGAACTTGTCCGAGCTTTCATTGATATTAACCATCTGTGCATGTTTGGTAAAGATCAAATAATAAATGAAGGTGCTAGAGTGTTCACAAAGCTTAATATGGCATTTTTCAGCAAAACAAGGGCCATAACTCCGTTGAAATTATTTCGATCTTGCCGGTTTTCGAACTTGTCCGAGCTTTCATTGATATTAACCATCTGTGAAGTTTGGTAAAGATCAAATAATAAATGAAGTTGCTAGAGTGTTCACAAAGCTTAATATGGCATTTTTCAGCAAAACAAGGGCCATAACTCCGTTGAAATTATTTCGATCTTGCCGGTTTTCGAACTTGTCCGAGCTTTCATTGATATTAACCATCTATGCATGTTTGGTAAAGATCAAATAATAAATGAAGGTGCTAGAGTGTTCACAAAGCTTAATATGGCATTTTTCAGCAAAACAAGGGCCATAACTCCGTTGAAATTATTTCGATCTTGCCGGTTTTCAAACTTATTCGAGCTTTCATTGATTTAAAGACACTGGCAAAGTTAAGTAAAGATCCGTTTAATATTGAAGGCCCTAGAGTGTTCACAAGGCAGAAAGTAGCATTTTTCAGGAAAAAAAAGGACCATAGCTCCGGTGTTACTGATCCGATTTAGCTGGTTTTCGAACTTGTCTAAGCTATAATTGGTATTAACAATATATGCAAGTTTGGTAACGATCAAATAATAAATGAAGGTGCTAGAGCGTTCACAAGGCAGAAAATAGCAATTTTCAGAAAAAAAGAGGGCCATAACTCCGGTGTTACTGATCCGATTTGGCTGGTTTTGGAACTTGTCCGAGCTTTCATTGATATTAACAATCTGTGCAAGTTTGGTAAAGATCAAATAATAAATGAAGGTGCTAGAATGTTAACAAGGCTTTATATGGCATTTTTCAGCAAAACAAGGGCCACAACTACGGTGAAATTATTCCGATCTGGCTGGTTTTCGAACTTGTCTGAGCTTTCATTGATATTAACAACCTGTTAAAGTTTGGTAAAGATCTGATGAAAAATAAAGGCCCTAGAGTGTTCACAAGACAAAAGTTAACGACGGACGGATGACGGACAACTCGCCATCCCATAAGCTCTGCTGGCCCTTGGCCAGTAGAGCTAAAAACTAACTGGACGCCGCTAGTTTATTAAACAAGAGAGCCAAGTGGGCCTGTAGATGCTCTATAACTCTGTGTAAGCTTTGGGTTATCGTGGCGGCCATTTTGAATATTTGACGACAACGAAAAACACAAACTTGACAGAGGCCAACAAAGGAACATGTAGATGATATTTAACTAGAATGGAATCAGTGGTAATATGTAGTTTGATAAATGTCCTTAAATTTGACCTAAGTTTAGCCGTGGTGGCCATCATGGATGACTGGAGGCCCCAAAAACAAAAATCTGAGGGGGACTAACCCAAATATCATTGTGATTAAGTTTCATCAAAATCCTTCAAGCGGTTTCAGAGAAGATGTCATTTTTACCGTTTTCGTATATAACTGTATGTAAACTTTGGGTCGCTGTTGCGGCCATTTTGATTATTTGACGATAACGAAAAAGACAAAAGTTGATCGAGGCTAACCTAAGGAACAAATTTATGATATTTCACCAGAATGGAATAAGTGGTTTCGGAGATGTTATTTGAAATTTCCTTAAATTTGACCTAATTTTAGCCATCTTTGATGACTAGCAGCCGCAAAAAACACAATTCTGAGGGGGACTATCCTAAGATCATTGTAATGAAGTTTCATCAAAATCCTTCAAGCGATTTCAGAGATGTTATTTATGTAAACTTTGGATCGCCGTGGCGTCCATTTTGATTATTCGACGATAACGAAAAAAACACAAACTTGATAGAGGCTAACCCAAGGAACATGTTTTATGATATTTCACAAGAATGGAATAAGTGGTTTCGGAGATGTTGTTCGAAATTTCCTTCAATTTGACCTTATTTTAGACATGGCGACCATCTTCGCGAAAAACACAAATCTGAGAGGGATTATCCCAAATATCATGGTGATTAAGTTTCATCAAAATCCTTCAAGAAGTTTCAGAGATGTTTTCCTATATAACCACAGGTGGCTGTATCAGTGTCGGGAACTAAAACAAGAGGCCCAAGAGGGCCTGTGGACGCTCTACTGGCTAACACGGCTCTTATAACATCAATGAAGCGAATGACTGACATTAACGTTTTAAATTGCTTTTTAACTAAATCAAGGGCCATAACTAAAGAATCTGGTAAAGTTTGGTAAAAGTCAGATGAAAAATGAAGGCCCTACCGTATTAACGAGGCAAAATATAGCATTTTTAACTAAATCAAGAGCCATAACTCCTCTGTTACTGGTACGACTGGTCCAACATAGAGCTAAAAAAAAATAAAAAAATAAAATACTAATAATTAAAAAAAAAAAAAATAATAATAATTAAAAAAAATAAATAAAAAAAATAATAATAACAAACAAAATTAATGATAAAAAAAAACAAGAGGTCAATGACCTTGAAGCTCTACTGATTGATTTTGATTTCAGGAAGTAGTCGCTACAGACTTGTTTTTGGAAATTCTATTTTTAACCGTGGCGGCCATCTTGAATTTCCGGCCGACCTGAAATTTTGCTAGGATCAATTAGACATTAAGAGAAACATTCCTGTGAAGTTTCATGAAAATCCGTCAAGTAGTTTCAGAGGAGTAGTCGCTACAAGTTTTCATTATATAACTCTATGTAAACAAAGATGGCCACTGGCAGCCATGTTTAACTTCAAATCAAAACGATTTTCGACAAGGACCAACATCATGTCATACTGATCATTTTAGAAAAAGTCCCATATCAATATCTCTTATAGTTTTGAAGAAGTAGTCGCTACAAACTTATTTATTTTAAATCTATTTTTAGCCGTGGCGGCCATCTTGAATTTCCGGCAGACCTGAAATTTTTCTAGGATCAACTAGACATCAAGAGCAACATTCCTGTGAAGTTTCATGAACATCTGTCAAGTAGTTTCAGAGGAGTAGTCGCTACAAGTTTTTACTATATAACTCTATGTAACCAAAGATGGCCACTGGCAGCCATGTTTAACGTCGAATCAAAATAATTTTCGACAAGGATCAACATCATGTCATGTTGATCATTTTAGAAAAAGTCCCATATCAATATCGCTTATAGTTTTCAAGAAGTAGTCGCTACAAACTTATTTTTTAACAAGAGGTCAATGACCTTGAAGCTCTACTGATTGATTTTGATTTCAGGAAGTAGTCGCTACAGATTTGTTTTTTGAAAATCTATTTTTAACCGTGGCGGCCATCTTGAATTTCCGGCCGACCTGAAATTTTGCTAAGATCAATAAGACATTAAGAGCAACATTCCTGTGAAGTTTCATGAAAGTCCATCAAGTAGTTTCAGAGAAGTAGTCGCTACATGTTTTCATTATATAACTCTATGTAACCCATAGATGGCCACTGGCAGCCATGTTTAACGTTGAATCAAAATAATTTTCCACAAGGACCAACATCATGTCATACTGATCATTTTAGAAAAAGTCCCATATCAATATCTCTTATTGTTTTGAAGAAGTAGTCGCTACAAACTTATTTATTTTAAATCTATTTTTAGCTGTGGCGGCCATCTTGAATTTCCGGCCGACCTGAAATTTTTCTAGGATCAACTAGACATCAAGAGCAACATTCCTGTGAAGTTTCATGAACATCCGTCAAGTAGTTTCAGAGGAGTAGTCGCTACAAGTTTTTACTATATAACTCTATGTAACCAAAGATGGCCACTGGCAGCCATGTTTAACATCGAATCAAAATAATTTTCCACAAGGATCTACATCATGTCATGCTGATCATTTTAGAAAAAGTCCCATATCAATATCACTTATAGTTTTCAAGAAGTAGTCTGTACAAACTTATTTTTTACAAATCTATTTTTAGCTGTGACGGCCATCTTGAATTTCCGGCCGACCTGAAATTTTTCTAGAATCAATTAGACATCAAGAGCAACATTCCTGTGAGGTTTCATGACAATCCGCCAAGTAGTTTCAGAGGAGTAGTCGCTACAAGTTTTTACTATATAACTCTATGTAACCAAAGATGGCCACTGGCAGCCATGTTTAACGTCGAATCAAAATAATTTTCCACAAGGATCTACATCATGTCATGCTGATCATTTTAGAAAAAGTCCCATATCAATATCACTTATAGTTTTCAAGAAGTAGTCGCTACAAACTTATTTTTTAAAAATCTATTTTTAGCTGTGACGGCCATCTTGAATTTCCGGCCGACCTGAAATTTTTCTAGGATCAATTAGACATCAAGAGCAACATTCCTGTAAAGTTTCATGACAATCCGTCAAGTAGTTTCAGAGGAGTAGTCGCTACAAGTTTTAACTATATAACTCTATGTAAACAAAGATGGCCGCTGGCAGCCACGTTTAACGTCGAATCAAAACGATTTTTGATAAGGACCAACATCATGTCATGCTGATCATTTTAGAAAAAGTCCCATATCAATATCACTTATAGTTTTCAAGAAGTAGTCGCTACAAACTTGTATTTTGAAAATTTATTTTTAGCCGTGGCGGCCATCTTGAATTTCCGGCCGACCTGAAATTTTGCTAGGATCATTTAGACATCAAGAGCAACATTCCTGTGAAGTTTCATGAAAATCAGTCAAGTAGTTTCAGAGGAGTAGTCGCTACAAGTTTTCATTATATAACTCTATGTAAACAAAGATGGCCGCTGGCAGCCATGTTTAACGTAAAATCAAAACGATTTTCGACAAGGATCAACATCATGTCATGCTGATCATTTTAGAAAAAGTCCCATATCAATATCACTTATAGTTTTCAAGAAGTAGTCGCTACAAACTTGAATTTAAAAAATCTATTTTTAGCTTTGGCGGCCATCTTGGATTTCACATCAACATGAATTTTTGCTAGGATCAACTAGACTTCATGGGCAACATTTCTGTAAAGTTTTATGAATATCCATCCAGTAGTTTCAGAGGAGTAGTCGCTACAAATAAAAGTTAACGGACAGACGGACAGACGGACAGACAGACGGACGGACGGACGGACGACGGACGCCGCACCACGGCATAAGCTCTGCTGATCTCTGATCAGTAGAGCTAAAAATCTATTTTTAGCTGTGACGGCCATCTTGAATTTCTGGCAGATCTGAAAATTCGCTACAAACTTATTTTTTAAAAATCTATTTTTAGCTGTGACGGCCATCTTGAATTTCTGGCAGATCTGAAATTTTGCTAGGATCAATTAGACATCAAGAGCAACATTCATGTAAAGTTTCATGACAATCCGCCAAGTAGTTTCAGAGGAGTAGTCGCTACAAGTTTTTACTATGTAAACAAAGATGGCCGCTGGCAGCCATGTTTAATGTTAAATCAAAACGAACGATTTTTGACAAGGATCAACATCATGTCATGCTGATCATTTTAAAAAAAGTCCCCTATCAATATCACTTATAGTTTTCAAGAAGTAGTCGCTACAAACTTGTATTTTAAAACTCTATTTTTAGCTTTGGCGGCCATCTTGGATTTCACATCAACATGAATTTTTGTTAGGATCAACTAGACTTTATGGGCAACATTTCTGTAAAGTTTCATGAATATCCATCCAGTAGTTTCAGAGGAGTTGTCGCTACAAATAAAAGTTTACGGACAGACGACGGACGCCGCACCACGGCATAAGCTCTGCTGATCTCTGATCAGTCGAGCTAAAAACAAAAACAAAAAATACGGTACTCTGGCACAATTTTTTCAGGAAAACTTAAAATATCTTTTCAACAAATAACACGAAAAAATTGTTGTTGTTTTTTTTAGTTCCCAACACCGATACAGCCACCTGTGATATAACTATGTAAACTTTGGGTCGCCGTGGTGGCCATTTTAATTATTCGACGACAACGAAAAACAACAATTTGATAGAGGCCAACCCAAGGAACATGTATATGAAATTTCACAAGAATGAAATGTGGTTTTGGAGATGTCGTTTAAAATTTCCTTAAATTTGACCTAGTTTTAGCCATGGCGGCCATACTGGATGACTGGCAGCCGCAAAAAACATAAATCTGAGAGGGACTATCCCAAAGATCATTGTGAGTTAAGTTTCATCAAAATCCTTCAAGCGGTTCCAGAAAAGATGTCATGTTTAACATTTTCCTATAAAACTCTATGTAAACTTTGGGTCGCTGTGGCGGCCATTTTGATTATTCGACGATAACAAAAAACACAAACTTGATAGAGGCCAACATATTTATGGTATTTCACAATAATGGAATAAGTGCGTTTCGGAGATGTCATTTGAAAATTCCTTAAATTTGACCTAGTTTTAGCCATGGCGGCCATCTTGGATGACTGGCGGTCATGAAAAACAAAAATCTAAGTAACATTGTGATGAAGTTTCATCAAAATCCTTCAAGCGGTTTCAGAGGAGACGTTGATTTTATAAAAAAATTAACAGACGGATGGACAGACATACAGACAGACGGACGAAAAGTGATCCCATAAGCTCGACTGGCCTCTAGCCAGTAGAGCTAAAAATCAAGATTGCCATGTGTCCCTTCAAACTGCCAGTTTCGTGCAACATATTCAGCAACACTTTCCATTTTATGTTGTATGCAATTTTATAAGGACTACACATAAGGGTCTTTCTCTTTCACTTGGTGTTCATAGTATAATAAAGAACGTAATTACAGGTTAAGTTATTGTTTGTGCCGCCTGCATAGCACGGCAGACAGTCCGTCATCTGTCGTCCTTCACACTTTATCATGCAACCTAACTTTGGCATCAACTTGAAAAGTATCTGACCTATATTCATAAAACTTTTCACACTTCATTTCACCTCAAGGAATATCGTTAAACATGTCCAGTACCTCATACTCATTTTGGCAGAGTTTTGCCCCTTTTCATAAAACTTTAACCTGCAACATTAGAAGTTCACAACTGGCTATAGCTTAAAACGCGTTATGACTTATGTTCATCTTACCCAAAGGAATGGTTACTCATGACAAATAACTTTTGTTTTGACAGAGTTATGCCCCTTTGCATAAAACTTTAACCGGCAACCTAACCAGGCTCACAACTGACCATAACTTGGAAAAATACTTGACCGACGTTCACGATACTTCACACACATCTTAATCTTACCCAAAGAAATATTGTTACACGCGTTCAACAACCCTCACTTTTATTTTGGCAGTAATGCCCCATTACTTGTTCCGTGGAACATCCTTCTAGCTATACAAACACATCTTTAGACGGGTCGAACCATATTGTGACATCCACTTGTCAGCTAACGTATTAAGTCTACAAAAATGAACCTTTGTACACATCTTCAGTATGATTCAATGAATACATCTGAAAAAGGCCCATAACTTAGATTCATATTTATTTTGAATTATTTCCTTTTGAAATAGGTTTAACCCGACTTTAGCTTTTACAAATTGTGGATAATAACTTTCAAAGTATTACGTCTACAACAATGACACTTTTTTTACACATCTTCAATATGAGCCAATGACTTCATCTGAAAAGGCACACAACTCTTTAAATAATTTTTTTTTAAATAATTTCCCTTTGAAAAAGATTTAACCTCTTAGTTGTCAGTGCCAAGGCTTTAACCCTTTCGGCGCCTAAGTCGCAAAAATGCGACTGCCTGGCTGAGCGCCGAAGTCGCATTTTTGCGACAAAATCGACCGTCCTTAAAAAGCGATTTATATAGAGTGAACATTCTCATGATACACCGGTATCCCCAAGCTTTCTTTCAAAACGAGGCTTTAATTATCAAACGGTTGTTTATTTTGCTAAAAAAATCGCATTTTTAGTGTAAATATATATAAATTTACGATACAGAACTTTCAAGTTGACTTTGATCAAATCAAAATGGCTTCCGCTTGTGGAAAGTGAAAGTATAGTGGACAAGAAGTGCTTGATATGTTAATAAATGAAAGTGATAGCGACGGAATTAATTGCGAATATGATTCGGATATGTCCGATCATCGATGATAGTTCTGAGAGTGATTTTAGTGAACATACGATGTCTATTCAGTCATCTAGGTCGCAAACACGGTCGGTAAATGAAGAATCAGGTTTGTTGATTATTTTCTGCTTTATTTTTCTTTGATAAAAACGTGAATCAAGTGTTTTTTTGTCATAACAAATAGCATCCATGTATGTACTTTATATTTATATGTCATGTATTTACAAATTATAAAAGCATTGTATAAAAAATATTATTTTTTCAATATATCCGAATTTCGTTTATCCGAAATTATGGTCAATTTGAAAACAAAAATATTTGTTTACAGTTTGGAATTTACATTTTATTTTACTAATATTGAATAAATTCAGGTAAATATTTGACAGAACTATTAATTATGTGTCATATAGTGTGAAATATATGTGTAAATAACTGTAATGCAAGACAATATGAATTTGGATAGGCTGTATATAGAAAAGAAAAAAAAGTCAAACAATTATTTTATTTTTACCATATTTGGTATTATGAGAAATTGTAATAAAGTATGTTTATGTGTTAATTGTTATATATTTTATAAGTACCTATCATAATCTAGTATCTCTCCAAATTTGAAGACATTACCTTTAAAAATAAAAAAGTTACAGAAGTTTTAGTAGCATCACTATTGATTTTTCTATATATACCAAAAATACTTGGCGCTGAGAGAAACTTTTCGCTATATATTTGGCGCCGAAAGGGTTAAAACAATAACCCTTCTTTACTCACAAAATAAAATCTAAAGGTCCCATAACTCTCAAATGAATATTGTTATGTCCCTTAGAAAAGGTGGAACTAATGAAATACGTAATCTTTCCATGGTTTTACCTTCTTCAATATTGTTTACCAACATCTAATAAGGACCAGGTACCAGGACACCAAGTATTATGTAGAAATATTCAAGAACTTACAGAAGTATGACGACATCTGGTATACAGAGAAATGTAATGCATTACTTTTTCTTCAAAAATACTATATACTAGGGTTACAGTTTGATGGTATTATCTACATATAACAATTCTTCAGTATTTTCTTTTTCTCCTTTATTTTTTTTCATTATACAATTATTGTACATACACCAGGATTGCTTGCCGAGATTTACACCAGCTGCTAACTGATATATTGAAAGGACTCGCATATTGCAAACACATTCATGAAACATTTTGGTTTATGTTTGCAAAATAATTTATTTGCAATAATGTTTTATGAAACACAGGAATTTGTAAGAAAAACAATCGGTTTTCCATGGAAGTTGCGAACAGTTTGATTTCATTATAAACTCTTTCAACAACTTTGTAATTTAACAGAAATTAATCTTTCTAAAAATACAGAATATTTCATCCTATTTCAAGTTGTGTGTATGGGTTAAACCAACTTAAAGGAATAAAAGTTTGACATCTAGTTTTGTACTCCCCTCACATGAGGGCATTATTTTTCATCAAGTGACACCTAGATGTACTGAAAGGACAGGTAATATGTATGAACAAATAGAATGCAGACAGTACATTATTTATCCTGTTCAAATATAGTTTATAACGATTCAATGAATGAAAGGAATGATTTAATGGATGAACAATGTCTGAACAGTGATATGACTTGTTCCTATAAGAAAATGCTGTGAAACAGGTCATATGTTATTTTGGACTTCTCGGGCCACAATACAGACAAATTTAGACCCAACATGTGTATTACACATAACTGAAGTTCATACCCCTACGCCATTTGGTGCAGACCTTCGAACACTTCTGATATTTTAACAATTTGTCTAACAAATGTACGGTTACATGATTAAAAACAAATATTAAAATTGATTTCTTTACATTTTCTTCGCAAAATAGTAATATACAGTCTTCAAACTCGTCCACAATTGTTTAAATGCCCCACACATTCTGTATTTATGTGTAATATATCCTATACTGACTCGGATGTTCACCATATCCAGCCATATCTTTATCATCTTATTCCTTCTTCTTCTTCTTCTTCTTTTTCTTCGCTGGGGCCTCTCCATCATCCTCTGCCACTTCCTGCGTGGTATCTACTTCCTGTGTGGTATCCATGGTGACGTCTGCTGCATCTACAATAATCACAGAGAACAATGAAGTTACAACTTTAAGACAGTTAGTGCCATTATTAGACAGTAGTGTTGGGAATCGGCTGCAAATTCATGATCAATCATCAGAATATTTAACCGACCGATGATCGATCATTAATCGATTAAACATGGCTGCTATAAGACATGTGTAAGCCTTTTTCAGACTATAATGAAGAAAATAATTACATTTCAAGCATGTTCTGGTAATAAAGAAACTGAATGAAACTGACCAACATATATTTAAAAAAAAGAGTTGTGCTACCCATTATAAATATGTGATTACTTAGCCACAATTGTGAAATAAGCCACAATTTTTAACAACCGAGTAAAATCGATCATGAAAAATTGTAATTGATTAATCAGATCAAAGGCATAACTGATCGATGAACGATTGATCGGAACAACACTATGATAGACATTAATGACAGACATATGGCTGGGGCATTCAAGTCCAGTTGTTATACCTGATTGCCTCTTCTTTTTCTTTTTCTTCTTTGTCGGAGGTTCCTCCAGCGTGGAGTTGTCTGCTGTCATGTCAGCTGTGGTGTTGGCATCGTCTGTCTCCATGGTTTCATCCAACTTCCTCTTCTTGTCTTTCTTTTTCTTTTTCTTGTCTTTCTTCACAGCCGCTGTTGCCTTAAATACAGAAATGACCATTAATATCATTGAATGCCCAGTTTAACAGAAGTTGCTTCCGCAGATCAAAACTGGAAACAAACACCGACAAAAGTCTGCATCAAAAACTGTTCAACAAAATATACTGCACAAACGTCCACTAGCATCATCATTATTTTTTTTGCAGTAATCCTATATATTACTTTAATATAAGCAGTGTGAACACATATTCATGGGAACTTTTACGTTCCTCGCAGGCTGATCTGGGTTTACAATTGACGCAAAGTCTAATATAGTCGTGCTTAGCAGGTTAATGGTTAAGAAACTAGAAATGTGTTCCAAGTAACTTGTGTCGCCTGCTGTGTGCTTATTTCAGAAGAATAATTTAACTATACAATGTGAAGACAATGGGTGCAATCCTTCACTTATCAGTTTGGTTAGGTTGCAGGTTAAAGTTTTATGAAAATGGGCATTACTCTGCCAAAATGAAAGTCAGGAGTTATTGGACATGTGTAACGACATTCCTTGAGGTAAGATGAAGATGTGTGTGAACTTTTATGAACATAGGTCTAATACTTCCAAGTTACAGCTAAGGTTAAGTTGCAATTGACGGACAACGGGCAGTGATCCCTTCGTGGCTGCCACGCTACGCAGGCGATACAAATAGAAATAGTCTCCAAAATGCAGTAACAAATCGTTCTACGATAATACCTCTAACATGGCCTCATGCATGACATCCACGTTCTTCTTGGGGGCCTCACCAGTCTCGTAGAACTTGAGCCGGTCCTCGACCTGCTGTCTCAGAAATTCACCATACACTGTAGTAGGCACGTCTGAAAAAGGGATCATGACAATAACTATACTGCAGGCACATCTGTAAAGGTGATAATGACAATTATAAGAAATTCGACATACACTGCAGAAGGCACGTCTGAAACGGATATGACAATAACAAAAATTTCCATTACTTTCAGAAACGGTTTATACCTAAATACTTAACTAGAAGTGTTCCACGGAACACTTGTGTTGCCTGTCATGTCCTAGCATCTAGAACTTTCTTGCCTCTCACTGCTGCAGGTTCGAATCCCACCGAGAGCTCGACATGTCAAGTGAGAAAGTGTTGATTCTTACGGTAGACGGGAGGTATACAGTACTGGTTTTACCCAGGAAAAATGGGGTGGTTTGCCTCTACCCTTCCCAAAAAAATCGATCTTCATATATGGCCTAACATGTGTTAAAAATGATGCAAAAAAACATTCAAACACATAGGTCAGATTGCAGGTTATAGTTTTACGAAAAGGGGCATAACTTTGCCAAAATGAAAGTTGGAGTTATTGGATAAGTATCACGATGAAGATGTGTCAAGTTTCATGAACATAGGTCAGGTCAAAAAACTTTTCAAGTTATGGCCAAGGTCAGGTTGCAGGTTTACGTCCGACGTCGGACAACGACGACAATGGACAAAGTGATGCCTAAGTGTCTGCTATGCTATCTTCCTTAAAACAAGAGGTCAATGACCTTGAAGCTCTACTGATAGATTTTGATAACTAGATCAGCCATGGGAACCTGCGAAGTTTAATGAAAATAGGACCAGCACTTTCAGAGAACTAGTCGCCACAAGTTTTTGCTATATAACTCTATGTAAACAAAGATGGCTGCTGGCAGCTATGTTTAATGTCAACTCAAATTTTTGACAAGGACCAACATCATGTCATTGTGATCATTTTATAAAAAGTCTCATATCAATATCACTTATAGTTTTCAAGTAGTCGCTACAACTTGTTTCTTAAAAAGCTATTTTTAGCTGTGGCTGTAGTTTCAGAGGAATAGTCGCTACAAGCCTTTACTATATAACTCTATGTAAACAAAGATGGCCGCCATGTTTGACATGGAATCAAAAGATTTTTTTTCTAATTAAGGGTGCAGTCCTCAGTTTCGCACGAATGTCCATCGTGTAAATGAGAAAGAAAACAACTAAAGCATCTTTTAGGTCCATGGATGGTATTAATAATAATTATGAAGCGCATGTTTGCTTTTTTTTTCAGTTTTGAGTGCTTATAAGTTTATTTTGATACAGTGGAATATGCTTTCTTTGGTTTTTTTGGAGGCTATAAATAGATAAATGCAACATCAAAAACTTGCAAAAACTAGCAAAATTGACTGATTTTGCCTCATAGGCTCATCAATTTGGAATAACTCCTTAAAAAGCTGGTGAACGTATGTAAAATTTAGCATTTCCTGATATGCAAGAGCATGATGAGTCCAGAAATGACACTGATGAACATTATTTTATTATTATTTATTGACGATTGAAATATTTATAAATTTGCATTTTAAGCATGTTTTGAGAGGGGGTGTAATCTTAAAGATATGAAGCAAACATTGTAAAGAAAATGCTTGTTACTTTTATTTGTTATGAAGACATGGGTAATTTAACGGTCTTTAAAGACAAGTATGATCCAATGATGGTGTGATTTTTTTTGCTCAAGGTTATTGCCTAAGGGTTGTCACGGCTTTGATTGTTGAGAATTGGACATTAAACTGTGGAGTGCCCCCTAGGACCAACTACGTCATGCAAGTCATTTTAGTAAAGGTTCCACATCATTACCACTTATGGTTTTCGAGAAGTAGTGGCCGCAGTTGTATTTTTAAAATCTAATTATAGCTATGGTGGCCATCTTGAAATTTTGCATCAACTAGACATCAAGAGCAACATTCCTGTGAAGTTTCATGAAAAACTGTAGAGTATTTTCAGAGGAGTAGTCTCTACAAGTTTTTACTATATAACTCCATGTAAACAAAGATGGCCACTGGCAGCCATTTTTAACTCCGAATCAAAATGATTTTCCACCAGGACCAACATCATGTCATGCTGATCATTTTAAAAAGTGTCCCATATAAATATCACTTATAGTTTTCAAGAAGTAGTTGCTACAAAGTTGTTTTGTAAAAATTATTTTTAGCTGTCGTGGCCATCTTGGATTTCACATCCAGTAGTTTCAGAGGAGTAGTCACTACAAAAAAAGTTTACGGACAGATGGACATCGCACCACAGCATAAACTCTGCTGATATTTGATCAGTAGAGCTAACTAGGAAATGGCTGTTCAAGAGCATTACTTCATAACTTCAAGTATAGGTGGGAATCAAAAGAGCTACCTACCAGAGAAACAATCTATTCTAGAGGCTATGGAACACTTGTTGGCGAGGTATCTCGAGATGCGACCCTTGTTCTTGGCCCCAGCTCTCCCAATGAATGTAGAATGGAAGATCAAACCATATTTCGGTGTGTTGCCCTTAGTCTTCAAAGCTCTGAAAGGAAAAAAAAATTACCATGAGGTCAAGCCAAAGCAATTATTGGTCTAGGGCTTTCCCCAGCCAGTTATGGCGTGGCGGTGCCGCGATGCCTTCAACTCAGAAAGTGACTTACCGCCACGCCTTAATGTAGCCCAATGCTTTAAATCCGTTGCCGCGATCCCTTAATCCTATCAATATACAGTTTTCCCTTAGGCCATATACTGAACAGCTGATTACCTGGCTGTGTGTAAACTGCCTGAATCTATGACGCGTGTTGATGCAGTAAAGACGGTCATGTGGTACTCAATACTTCTCCTGCTCTTCACAGCGTGCACTGGTGACACTCATGGTGTTTGTATGGGGGTACGCCTTGCCAGCCCTGTACAACATATCTGGTGGGGTAAATCACTATATTCGCGTATAGTGGCCAACACACTTGTACTTCTGAACTGGTTTGTCTCGGTTCAGGAGCCTGAGTGTCACTTGACTGATAGTGAAGAAGTCCCCTGCGTCCCCATCAAGGCACTCATCATCAGATGGAAGTAGAGAACTTGGAAGTTGTCAGACAGAAGTCCGCGGGCCAGAGCTGAGATCAACCAACACAGAGTAGAAAACCAACACAGAGTAGAAGTAGCAGCAGCAGTATATAGTTAGTAATAATAAGGGATCGACGCCGAGGCCTACATTCAACCGTAGCTTGACAACAGAAGAGGGATTCATGAAAAATACAGCCATCTGATAATGCTTGCAGCGCAGGGGCCATATGTGATGGGTGTGGCCCCAAATACAAGGACCCCCGACCACTAGCGGCTGTAGGACAACACACTAGCGGATGTAGCTCAACCACTGTAGCGGATTCAGTGAAGATTTTGTAATTATATAATTTTTTCTTATTGAAATTCAGTTAGCTTATTGAAATTCAGTGAAGATTTTGTAATTATATAATTTTTTCTTTATTAAATAATTACGGTTGCCACAAATTGCATTTGGTATTAGAATAGCATTTTTTATTAAAAGATTTTGAAATAAAAATATAATAAAATGTTTTTTTATTATTTCATTCATTCCTTCTGATACCAGATATACGCCAAATCTCTTTTTTTCAACTGGCATTTAAAAAAAAAATTGACGCGGGAAAGGGGGTACCCCCTTACCCCTTTCCCACACCCATCCTCCTTTGTAAACAAAAAATGCCACCACTCCTTAAAAAAATCCTGGGGAAAGCCCTGTGGTCCATATGTGGTAAAAGAGTAAGTGTGCAGACAAAACTTTTCATGATCATGTCTTGGACTTTTGACCTCGCTACCCTAAAAAGACTATGTTTCACCTGCTCAATGCTGAACACGAAGGTTTTCATGATTGGGTCATGGAGACCTTGACCATCTGACCCCAAAATGAGCAGGGATTATTCTGCCACCATGGACAGTCAAACGATGAAGTATGATGAACTGAAGTTTTAACGTATGGATAGGGTGTTTCCTGGTCTTGACATTTGACCCCAAATTGAATAGGGGCCATTCTCTCACCGTGGACAGTCTGAAGTTTGATAACATTATCTTCAAAGTTATGAAGCGGAAACCAAATTGTTTGTGGACGGACGCACAGAGTGATTATTAAAGGCCTTTGCATGCGGGACCCAATAACAATTGGGGTTAAGTGCAATAGTATAGTGTGCTTCAAACCTGTGTCACAAGATACTGTAATTGTAGGAAAGTAAATTCTGATCAAAAATATTAGGGAAAATTAAGCCAAAAAGAAATGTATAAATATGACATGCCATAGATAATAATAGGATCTACGACTCCTAGGTGAAATGTACACGCAGGCTTTCACAATTTACTGTTACAAACCTACCTGAATAGAGCCTTCTCTGCACCCAGGATCTGGACTGTAGAGGCAGGGTACTTGGCCAAGTTGGTCAAACTTCCAGCATGGGCAATCAGTCGCGCACCAACCTTAAACAAAGTGTCCAATTATGAAATATCTTCTGATGGAAGATTACCAAGAACCTATTCTGGTGCCTGACTTGTAGCGACTTCTACTTTAACCTTTCATTGAGAGCTATTATAAGGAGCCTGTTAGTCACAATATGACAGTTGTTACCTATAAACTTTCCAGACTTTTTCTTGCTAAACGAATAATAAGCTTAACTTGTATACACATCAAACTACTGGTCATTACCAGAATGTGATCGAATGCCTCCTGCTCTCAAAAGTAACACGGCACTACTAAGTACACCTTTGGCAACCACCATAACCTAACACTGTTTTATACTGATGGTTCAAACAGGCACCTGTGTCAGAAGCCCTTAATATTTGTACTTTAATAGATTTTTTTTTTAAATATTTTTTTTTATTCAACTTTATAAAACCTTGATAACTTAGTATTTTCTCTTTTAAAAGCAGGATAGAACATATTTTCCTTGAAATTTAAATATTTTTACCTGTTCTCCAATTAATGTAGAGAGGTTTGGGGCGACACTCGCCATTCTACTCTTGAGGTATCCACTCAAACTCTTCCTGTATTCCATCAGGCTGTGAACTTTGCCAGCAAACGTCTCAATGTTTATCAAATCTATGGGCGAGATGTCCATTCCTGCAAAATATACACCACAGGTATACAACTCTGCAAAATATTCACCACATACAACTGAACTAAAGTGGAGGGCGTCCGTGGCCGAGTAATCTCTGAATTGAAATAATTTGCCCCTCACCACTGTGGGTTAGAGCCCTCACGGGACCAGCAATCTTCATGTGAGGGAGCTATCCAGCTGGCTTGCGGAATGTCGGTGGTTCTACCCAGGTGCACTCTCGTACAAGACTACCCGGAGGGACACCTGGGGGTCTTCCTCCAGCAATGGAAGCTGGAATGCCGCCATATAAACTTAGGTTACAGAAATTTGCTTCCAGAAAAAAAATCTGCAATTATCTAAAACAACTTCGCAATATATTGGTTCTTTCTCAAGACCAGAGCCTCCGGAGAAGGATAGAATTCTGTATCTGGAACCTGTGTAAGAGGTTAGGGTCACATGAATGATGTTCTGTAGATGCATATTACATTAAACAACAACAACAGCATATCACACCGCCCCCATCAACTCTCCCCCTTACAATATATATATATCATACAACATATATCCACACATACCCATGGATGACCTTGAAGCATCCACAATGGCCTTGACCTTTGCGTCGTCCATGACGATCTCCTCCAGCGCAGCTATTTTGTCGTCGGTTAACTCTTTCCTGTTCTTGATCAGCTGTGTGACTCGTACATACAAATGGTTATCATTCACAATCTTGATCAGCTCTGGGAAATGGTACGAGTACCACTCTCTGTAATGATACAAACACTTAGGTATTGGCGATAACTTTCAGAAGTTAATGTTTTATACATGCTGCAAGTCGGCCCTTAATGCAAGTTTAGAATCGTATATATATACTCAATATCATCTGTGTAAAAGAGGTCTCAAATGAAGTTTAATATATATTTTTTGTTTTTACATTACATTTGTACATGAATTTAAGAGTTTTCAGCCCCTGTTATGTTGGAACCAGCTAGGACTGAAAGATTTGTTATTAGGCCATTATTATTTGATTATTAGTTTTACGAACCCTCCTACAATGAAAATGAAATTAGGAAATTTGATCGCTTTTATTTTACCTCCTCTCAGATTTTAATCGAACATGTCATTCTCTTTTCCTTTCCAACGAAATAAAAAAATAGCTTTTCCAAAACAAAAAATACCCTTCTCCTACTGCACTTCTCTGTCTCAATGGTTTGTAAAACGAATGTTAAACCAAAAAATAAAGGCCTTACATCAAAATATTTGTTTTGGCTTTTTTTTAATTGGAAGTTTTGATTTGGGGAATTCTTATTTTATTTTGCAGAAATAGTAATTAATCCTATGACAGTGTATGTCTATAAAAGTTTACCTTATCCTCATGACGAATGTGTTGATGTTTTTATCGAGCTGGTCCAGCAAGCTGATACTCTGGATGATCATGTTGTCCACTCTGTTCACGTTGAACTTCACCTTGCACCGAGAGTAGCTGTGACCCAGACCGAGCTGAGCCTTACTGGCTGACACCTCGGTCAACCCCTTCACCAAATTATGGAAATGAAACCGTATACCTGCAGACAAAAATAAATGGAAATGAAACCATATTATGTGCTTCGTCATATATCAAATTAATAAATATGCCATAGCTTCATGTATTGACTGGATGAATAACAGCTCCATCAACTGTTTTGTGAATAATGAATCTAGTCTTGTATTAAGGTTGTGTGCATGCGAGTGCGTATGCATGGGATTAACCATATCATAGACATTATACTAACTTTCAGCCACATCACTAAGTGTCTGCTGCAGCAGTGAGTTCCATGCTCATCTTGATACTGGTGCAACAATGAAATAACACTGTAGTATAGACAAACAACATGATATCCCACCCAGTCACATTATAATGACACTGGGCCAACCAACCCTAGTACTACCCTTTATATTCTGAATGTCAAGCAATGGAGCTACTACCGACACATTTATTAAGTCTTTGGTCACCCAGCTGGGGTTCGAACCCATGAACTCATACATGAGGCGCAGATTCTCTAACAATTAGCCACCGTCTCGGTGTACAAATATTTTAAAAAGTCTATAATAAATGACCCTGACACTGCCTGAGGGAAGGTCACACTGTACCTACCTCTGATGACTTCTGGAACCACTCCGACATGATTACACGAGACGCCCATTCCTTCTGAGATAGAAGCACCAATCCTGGAATCAGAAACACCCAGGGTAACTTTCTGTTTCTTCTTTGACTGTGGGACATTTGTCTCAATGAACAATCTGAGGTCTTCGTGTACAACACCTGAAGCACATAAAAAATAAGAAAGTCAATTTACTATCAAATGTATACAGGCTACATGCACCTTTTATCAACCAGGGTTCTCAATAGACGCGTACACACGCGTTTTGACGCATGGAAATTCAATTTGACCCAATTCTGATGCAGCTAATTTACCACCTGTGCATTTTTATGACGCGCGTTTATTTGCTTCCAAGCATCAATCCAATTATTTTCGATAGCCCAAACATCACAATAATGAGCACGCGCTGCATAACAGTGATTGACACCCTTGCCCGACGACTTTGATCGCCTCTCGACCAATCAAATTCGCTGCTGTCATATCTTGTGGCACAGAGGAGGAAATAACATGTCTGTAAATGGTGTCACTGTGTTATCTAATCGCTGCTATTGTGTTAATAATTTAACGATTATCTTTAGGTGCAGTCTGACCCCGAAGAAGCAGAAAATAAGAGCTTGTGTTATAATAACACCAATAACTTATAATTTTAACAGATGTGGACCCCAACTTTTTAATAAGCCTTTCATAACTTTGAATCTTTGACATAATGACACGTTATTGTAAAATGGAATAGCAGTTTTTTAAGTTCAAATGCATATCCATGCACACCTTTCTTGGCAATAAAATATTTACAGAATTCACAAAAATTAAAGTTATTAAAGGATGTTTTATAAAACGGCGCTTCGATTTATATTTGACTTAGTGACATTTCAATTTTGACCCTTGGGATTTTTGAGTCAATGGTCATTTGACTCTTCACTTTTAATGTCTATTGAGAACCCTGTCAACTAGATAAATGTCAAAAGATCCTAGCAAATTATAAATTTATGCTTTTTAAGCTATATATATATATTTTTTAAAAGTTCCAATCTTTTAAGACATGAAAACAAATGTTAGTTTTCATATTTATTTTGTGTACACTGCTGTCCAGCACGTAAAACTAGTTGACTTCTTACCTTCTGAGATACTGTTCATATTGTCCAAGGCATTGGTGCCACTTTTGAATGGAGAGAAAGCAACCAACTTCACAATTGAGTTGAATTTGCTGAGGTCTCGCACTCCTTCCTCCACCTCCGGCAGCAACATGCCAACTTCTTCAAACTCCTTGACCCGGAACAAGCCATACCCAGATGCGTGCTCGTACAGGATAAACAATGACTGTGCCTAAAATGAATTGTAAATGTCAGGGCTTTTTTCAAGAAAACTTGGGAAAAGACTTAGGACTGCTGATTTTGGAGGGAAAAAAAGTGAGACTGTCAAAATTCTGTGTTTTAGGCTGTTTTATAGCTGATACGGGCCATATTCCCAATGCCAAAACATATCTTTTTCGCCCAATTTTGAGACAAAAATTCCCAACCGAAAGAAGGAAAATAAAAACACAGAAAAGTATCAAAAGTTGACAAGTAATGAGTATGAAATGCTTTTAAATGCCGCTGTTGATCATGTTTTACTTTTACTTTCAGTATGAAAGATACAATTATGAAATGAATGTTTTACTGTTTTGTTTCCCAATTTTATAAAAATAAATAAAATTGCACTGTAATTCCCAAATCTTACTGTATTGGCTATGTTCCTAAAATAGAGGTTTTTGCAATTGGGAAGAGACCGAATTAACCCCTTTTAAATTATAAAAAGGTTAAAAAAGCCCTGGTTTCAGAACTCTTAATAATAAAGATGGTTTGTTGGGGATGCATTGTCCTTTCCGATCAGGTTCACAGCTGCTATTGCTAGGAGTCATTAGCACCTCACACTTACTATTTAGATTCTGTTGACCAATTAAAGAATCCAGAGATATATTGCACATGTGCTTGATCAATGAAGGAACTAAAAGGTGTGAAAATATCAACAGGTTACAGGGGTCAAGCCAAGTCTCCAAAAATGGGGAGAAGTGACTTCTCCCTCCAGTCAAAACAGGGAGAAGTTTTTCAAAACCGGGAGACTTGAGGTCGGTCGACATGAGACGGACGATTAAATATCGAGTTAACATATTCTTAACCAATTGCATGTTATTTTATTAATTATTTGTACTGGGATTATTACTGTTATAATAACTAAAATATTGCATAATACTAATAAAGCATGTATTATTCAGGGCAGGAAAAATCCACTTGTCCGCTCGTCATGACGAGTGACACCTCGTGCAGGACGAGTAAGTTTTCATGTCTGGTCGTCCTGTCGGACAAGTGAAAAAATTGATGGTTAATTATTTTTTTCTAGCTTAAATCGCGTGACTAGCTAGAAATACGATATCTGCGCTGTTAAATCAAAACCGGATGTTTACTTGTTGGTAAGCAAGCAGACTTGCTTCTAAAAATAGAATGAATTCAAGAACGACAACTCCTACGAAATTTCGTTCTTCGTCCACAATTAGATTCGTACTACTGTACCATCGTACTCAGTTTGTTTCATACTATCGGTTATTTTTCAGAGGGGAAGTTATTAGCCAGACATCCGTGCAGCCGCCGTTGCACGGCCGTTTTTGAAAAATCGCGCCAATATTTGGTGGAGTGGGTGGGGTATTTTTTTTTTTTTTTTTTTTTTTTTTAAACTTGCTTTCTCAATATTGTTATGTTTTTTAAAGTACGAAATATAACAACAAACTTTAAAGTGACACTGTCTGTATGTATTAAAGCAGATTATTGAGCATAACCAAATAACAGCGAAATGAACAGTGAAAACATGAGGATAGTCTAGACCCAAATAATTCTGACATTTATGACCAGCTGTTTGTGGCAAGCACAAAGTGTTTGAAAAAATAAACAAATAGTGAATTGGACTATTTATTTAGAAGTTTTGTTGTGAATCAGTAAATACTAACCACATTAAAATACAGTGTTGGTTTTAGCTAATAAACACATCATGATATAACTTTTTTTTTGTAGGACGAGTAGATTTTTTGAAGGACGAGTAAGATTTCCAATCCACTAGTCCTACAGGACGAGTAGGCTTTTAAAAAATGTCCTGCCCTGATTATTATTATCATTTGTTATTATTATTATTATTTTCCCACGGCCTTACAAACTTCAAAGTGAACAGTGCCAAAAACCCTTTCTGTCTTGACCATACAACTGAAATCGTATAACTTTATTTATTCCCCCCCCCCCCCCCCCCCCCCCCCCCCCACCTTCGGCAGACTTTCATCAGCTTTGCATGTTTGACCGGAGTGAGATTTAGATGCATTTTCAACCCTAACCAACTTGACAGAGACATGTTGATCGAATGCACTTCGTTTCATTTTTATTGAAAAATACTAATTATTCGATAATTACCCCAAACTTAGTTTTCATTCATACCGGCATTGAGTAACAAAAACAAAATCATTAACTAATCCATAAACATAGATACGTTATTGATGTTTATGTCTAATCGTAGGATACAATACATTTCCGCTAATTTCTCTCGTCAATAAAACAAACTCGCTTTATACCACACATTTTTTATTTCATAATTAGCTGTCAATAAAACACACAATCAAAGTTCGCAGTTTTGCTTATTAAAGATTCTTTACAACTGTGCCGATGTCAAATTTATTTATCGCAGGAGATTTTTCGAAGTACCTCGTTGTCAATCATAATCATAACCCCGCCCTTCTGCAGAATTTTGTAGTACAATTTTTAATTATTCACAAAACGAAAAAATACGACAGCTTTGATTGGTTTACTTAAATAGAATGCACACACGATTCCCCACATGATCTAATCACATTGATCGCCTAATCACGTGATCGCCTAACGAGCTAACATGTGGTTAATATTCACATCTCGCCTTAGGCAACCCAAGCCGATAAAGATCGATAATTAGGCTATTGCCTAGCCTAATAAATTGGCTCCTATGCAGTTTTTTTTTATTATTCTGACGTTCTATGTAACTGCATATACGCCTAATTCCTCTGCAAAAAAAACGACTGGAAAAACCGCTCTAACACCATGCGAATTTTGAACGAAATTGAGCAGCTTTTTAGACTCCTATGACGATAATCTAACAAAAGAATAAGTTATTTACCATTTACTTTCGGTTTTATATTTTTCCGAAGCATATTGATTTTTACATAATATATCGGTTTTTCGTAGATCGCAATACTGTGTATTGACAATATATTGACGTGCGCGTCTCTCCCAACGTTGCATGGGCATGCGCGTAAGTACACAAAAGTCGGATATTTTCCACTGTGGACAAGGTGTCACGAAACTGCGTTGTGTATAATGTACTAGTATACAGTTTTCAAGTCTTAGGTTAACAAAAGGTAATGGGCGAAGGGTGCCGGATATTTCATTATATATATTACCCCTTCAGACATTCTCCTAAAAGAAAATTTAAAAAATCTCGCTTGTTTTATAGCCTGATCTGGGGTAAAAAGCACCTAACCATAGACCTACTGTATGTCCATGACCTAACTTGAGCTTGTTTATTTTTGTTATGTTCATTTATTTAGTGTGTAGGGGGTTAAAAAATATGTAAAATATGGAAATTTATGTTAAACAAGAGCTGAAGGAGAAGAGCGCAGCTCGACTATTCAGAGAATAATAAATGATATAGCCAGTATATACCATCAGAAAACAAGGCTAAACAATGTGAGGGTAGAGGGAGCTATAGAAACTCGGGCCGATATACAACTATTGTTAGAATCTCATACAAAGTATAGTAAAATTTGGGGCAGGGTGGACTATTTATTTTTATCAGTTTTAATCCAAAGTTGCAGTCATTTTACAAAAAATTGTGGTCGAAAGGCAACTCGGGACGGACGGGATATCTGGCGATTTTTTATTGTGGCCTCATTTTCAGGTTGTTTTATTATTGATATTTCATCTGTGTATCTGAATTTAATCTAATTGCTTATATGTAAATGATTGCGTTCAAATTAAAATTTTAACATCAATAATGGAAGATAAGTGAAAACAATTTCCTTCACACTGTCCTCCATGAGAGGGGAGCCCATAAAACAATGGGGGGCAGGGCGGGGGTGCATAATTGATATGGTTGTATATTTGATAAAACAAAACAACACATATGTAAAAAAAAAAAAAAAATCGGGTGGTGGTGGTGGGATGGTTGTGGGGTGAAACATATTGCTGAACTGCTAAAACAAAACAACACAGATATATGCAAAAACAACAACGTTCGGGTGGTAGTGATGATGGTGTGTTGGGATGGATGGGGGTGGGGGTAACAAAAATTTACCAAAACAACACAGAAACATGTAAAAAAAAAAAGTTCCAGTGGGGGTGGGGGAGGGGTGTAATGGGGGTGGGAGGGGGCAACATAGCTTTATGTGTAAGAAATGACCAAAAACACACAGAAATATATAAAAATCGAGTTTCAAGTGGGGCAGGCGGGTAGGGGATGCAGGGGAGCTTAGCAATACGTGTAAGAATTGACCGAAAAACAACAAAGAAATATGAAGAAAAAAATATATAAAAAAATAGAGATTCGAGTCGGTGGGGGTGTGGGGAGGAGGGTGGTGGGGCGGGGCAACAATAGCTAAATGAAGAAAAAAATTAGTTGAGAGTCGGAGGAAGGCAGGGTGCCGTGGGGGTTGTGTGGGGCGGGCAACATAGATATATGTGTAAGAACTGACCAAAACAACACAGAAATATGTAAAACATAAATAAACAAGTTGTTTCGAGTGTGGGTGGGGGGGGGGAGGCATGGGGTGTTGGAAGGCTGGTCGCGGGGGCAACATAGCTACATTTGTAAGAATTAACCAAATCAACACAAAAATATGTAAAAAAAATAAACAAATGAGTTTCGAGTGTGGAGAGGGTGGGGGGGGGACGGTTATATGTGTAAGAATTGACCAAAACAACAGAAATATGTAACAAAAAAGTGGGCGGGGAGGGGGTGGTGGGTGGGGGGGAGGAGGGAGCCCATGCCCTAATATGGGTGAAGTACAAATAAGATGGATAATGATATAAGATCCCAAACCAAAATTATAGCTATATATACCCCAGCCTACATGCAAACCTAGACCTGCTTTATTGCACTTTTTATGGGCCATCACAATTTGGGTTCCCATGGGAGCCCAGAATTTGCGAAAGACAACATTACTTAAGCAACCCTTCACAACATACTATAAGGAAACCAATTCCCAAATTTAGTTGAGCTAGGATGGGACATTGTGCTTTATAAAAAGAAATCGTTGTGTGTTTGGTTTGGTGGAGCTGAACATGGTGATTTTGTTTACGAAAAAAATAACTCACTAGTATTCAAATCCCCCATCCCCCACCACCCCCCAGGGTTTATGGGATGACTAGTTGTCCGTTGTCAGTCGCCCGTCGTTGTCCGCTAACTTTTGCCTTGTGAACACTCTTGCAACTTCATTATTCGGATCTTTACCAAACTGCTAATTTTCATATATTTTATATTCTCTTTATTACGATTTAAGAATGAGGAGAGTGTTGTAGAATAATAAACTAACAAAACAAGTAATTTTAACAATACTATAAATATAACAAAAATATTACTTTTAAATAGGCATGTAGTTTGAACACACTACCAATGTTTTACGATGTAGCAATAAACGGTTCTATTCTATCGACGGTGCATGGTAGGTTGTGTATGGTGAAATAATATGCGCATGGATCTCTGGGTAAGAATTTCAAACAAGATGGCAGTAATTTTAGATATTCGGAAAAGTGTGAATATATTCGTGATAATTTGGATAATCTGAGATATTTCATCGTGGCAGGTAAATTTTGAAACACCAATCGACTCAAAAAAAAAAACTTCTTTCAACCTGTGCATATATGCTGTTTAAAAGCGTGAAACCTTATTGCACATTTTACGACTGGACTTTCCCAAGAATCTGTTGGGAAAGTCCAGTCGTAAAATGTGCAATAATCAATACACGTTGATGCTCGCAAATACGAAAAATTTCAAAAGAGCATTAAACGTGTATTTTAACACACTAGGCTATTGCCCTGAGTAGATTAAGAGTCGGGTTGTTATTTAATGGTAATGGGAATAAATAAGGTATGTGTGATACAAGCGCCGATTGTATATTTTAAAGGCTTTTGTTTATTACGAGGTTAATCACATTTGAAATTGCCGAAATTGCCCCGATTTTGCCGAAAATGACGACTCAAATTTCGCCCCATATGAATAAAAAAGCGAAGTTGGCCAAATTAAAGCGAAGTTTTTAGCGACTTCGCCTAAAAGCGTGACCCCTGGGTTATGGAAGTGTATATTCATGCGGTGCATTACACCGATGATCCCCTCACTGATCAATTACAGTTGTTTAGGACTCAATGAAGGAAACTGATGATAATATCTAAAACCATAGCTATAAGATCATCAACATTCTTTAAGTAAGATTTGATTTAAAATTCGTAGATCGAGGAAATCCAGAGAGCTAATGATTAGCAACCACAGATAAGCCAATAATCCCATTAGATTAGTGGAGAAAATCGATGGTAGTGTTGTTCAATAATAAATTTAGACTACTTTTAATGATCCCATTCTAAAACAATTACTATATTTCAAATGCTTATAAAATTATCTTTCATGTGGTTTAATTTTTATTTCAATCTAGAAATATTAAGTTTGTCGTTTTATCTATAAATCACGGCTATTTCACACACTGCGTGAAAGGGCATTATCCAGGATGCAGTATTGTGCGGGTCAGTGACTTCAAAACCAGATGCGACCAGTGTATTGTGTTTGCATATTGATGAGGTCGTGTTAACCAATCAGAGAAGAGATTGGGCTTATCAGAGAAGAGATTGGGATTTATGCCGATGTTTTTTTTTTTTTCTGAGACAAATTTTCACCAAGTTACAGATCCACAAAGTTACCCCCAAACCGTATGAATTTTGTCAGGTATGTTGAAAAACAACATACATGTATATCATCATAAAGTTTATTTTTTTATCTTTAAAATGGTATATAGAACTTAAAAATCGGTTACGATTTAGCTGATTTTGATAATTCTGACAATGTTCCCACGTTTATCGAGTCGTGAAAAAAGCCGATATTTGCTACAACATATTAGAACTTTTAATAAAACTACATAATTTCAATCGCTTATATACCATCTTATAATATTATTAATTTATTTTGACGTTTTTGCATTTATAACCGCAGATTTTAGGAAAATAAACCCTCGATTGGGACCGATGTAAATTTGTAATCTTGCATAAATTAGCGTAGGTTAAAAAAAAGGTCAAAAATTAAACATTATCGCGAAATTAAACACGGTTTTATCACATATATCGATGATTTGAATGTTTTCACAACATTATTTGCTTGAAAATAGCATTTAAGTCAAAATCATACAAAATCCTGATCGCGAACAAGCAGTAAAATTGACCGGTAAACGGTATTTCGGCTAGTACTTAATCCGGACGATCAATTCAAAAGTACCTGGATGTACTCAGATAAAATATTAAATTAAACAATAAATAAGTTCTTAAACAATATCTTATGTGTGTTTTATTTATTTTTTCAAGTTTCACAATATGTCTGGCCCTTGTGGCATTGACTGACTCAATGATGGGAGACACAGCATATCCTGGCCCCATTTTTGAAGAAATCCAACTTGAATGTAATGCACTGAAAACTGGTGGTTTAAGGCAAATACTTCCAGGAACATTAAAAAATGGAGTGGTTGTGGAACTTAAGAATTTTGCTGCAAAATCTCAAATGCCAATATCTGTAGTCTCAGAATGGATATACTTACTACAACCAGTGCCATCGATAAAATAAATGCAAAAAGTTTAAGAGCCCGCGTGACACGTACAGTAGAAACATACAAGAAACTTGAACATAAAAAGAAATGTACTCAATTTAAGTCTGTGTTAGAATTTAAAGATGCATTGTTTTCCCCTCAATATAACAACACTCGTATATCCCACATAGAATTATAGCACTCTGTCAGTGCTCTTGCTCATGAAGAAAGTGGTATAGCACCAGTTGAAACAATCTTAGTCAGCGATATCACGCATCCACCGAATACAGAGATTAGACACGGTATTGAATTTACAGCGGTGCAAGAGAATGTCACTGTCTCCCAACAACCATGTGGATACACAAACACAAAATGACTTTGTTCCTGCTGTAAAGACAGACAATGGGAAGACGTTAAACATCCTCAGTTATCAGGGCTTGCACTGGCTATTTTTTTCTTTGCGCAACGACTTTCGCCAAATGAAAAACATTGGAGCCAAATATTTTCATATTGGCACAAACTTGTCGGTGCTCACACTGGCCAGTTTCAATTAAAAAGGAGTGATGGATTCAGCATAAAAAAATACATAAGAATGTCAAGTTTGAAAACAATCTGATGAATAATGAGAAAATAGTTGCAATTTTTAAAAGTAAAAGAAACTTAATTTTAAGTTCCATCGCGATAAATGCAATAGTATTTTTATTAAGGGAAGATTCCAAATTCTGGGCCAAAACTCACAACTTTGAAAAGACATAATTCTGGTTCTAGTAATGGTATTTTAAAAAATTAAACTGATCTGAAATGCTCTTAAAAAGCTCTGTCAGATGATATATTATTTATTAACCAAATACACACTTTAAAAATCACTCTGGGGTTGCTATAAATATTTATCTTGGCAGGCATGCAATGTTTATTTGAGTCATAATAAAAGATTAAAAAAGTATAACATAAGATCATTCTTAAAATAGCGATTGTCATAAAGTGTTTGCAAAAAGCTGGTCTCAAAACACAGAATGTGCATGGTTGTAACTTATAAGCTGCATGTGCTCGCCACAGCGCTGAACCAAATTCAGCTGAATTCCGATGTCCATATTCACGACGAATTCGATGTGTCTTGCAAAACAAATGTATTCACAAAATCAGATTTTTCTATAGGTATCATATAACTAGTCCGTATAACATGAAATGCATGCAAAATGAAGATATTTGTAAAATAATAAAACCCACGTGTACCTACCATTTTGGCAAAATTTACATTATACACTTCCGGTAAAACGTTTAGTTACAAATGCTTTCATTGGCTAATGGAAAAAAAACACCATCCAATAATATCACAGTTTACTTCGAGAGCAAACTGTGTCATTGTCGGCCTGACGATTTCTTTTTTAATCCAGTGTAATCTAAATGAGATTCCAAGCGTCTAAATTTTGACAACATGGCAGATGTTACAAAATTGTTTAAAGCTACAGTAAAAGGCATAAAATCTCAAAATAAAGCCTTCAACAAAAATGCAAAGAATGAAGAAAAAACTAATTTATTTCCTGTTTCAAAAAAACGGGGACAGTTTGAGTCGACAGCAAGAGAAGTGGTAAAAACATGTTGACATGTGTTTTCGCGACGAGTAAAACTAAAACAGATTAAGGGCTTCGTAATCACAATGTATCATTTCCAAACTTAGCTTGCATTTTTAACAATTCAAATCATTGTCAGAATCAATTGTTTAATGGATGTTAATGGTTTCCTGACACTGATACATGTTCAGTTGCATACAGATGGTGCTAGCGAAACGTAACCTTTTGTGATAAATATCCTGGTGTTATCGTTAGTCGCGCACCTAAGAATACCCATTCGTTTATACTATAAAGAAAGAAACAAACTCAGTATTTGGCTTTTAAAGTACCTTTATGTATGTGTTGCTTCGTCTGGTTTTTACGTGACGGATATAAATACTGTCTCCAATTTCCAAATCGGTGTAACTATTCCCGATTGATGCCATATAGCAAATAGCAGTGTGTAATCTACGTCATCATTTGTCGCATGCTACGCTAAATCTTCAAATTTACTCCGTTAGTCCCATCATTCTTCGGGATCATGCCTCACATGTATTTCGATGGATCGGTATGTTCAAAATCTTGACATTTTGTTAGCTGGAAGGCAACAGGACAGAAAATAGTGTGTTATAGCCATACATGTGATACCTCACGGCGTGAGATGAAATCTCACGGAATTCTAACCCTCCTCCCGGCCCCACGGAATTGTGTGAAAAACTCCCGTAAAATTGCTATAATCGATTTTTCGAAAATCATCGGTCTATTACCTGCCAACTTGTTGCCGGCGTCATTTATTTACAAGGTTGTTAAAGTGAATAGCGAAAACGAAAGTAGACTTTGTCAACGTGAAATTGATGAGTATGTATGATTTAATTAAACACAATTGAATTGTGGGGAATAGGGGTGGGTATCTGAAATAAATCGATCAAGATGGGGTCTCAAACATTTTTAATCAAGATGGGGTGTTTTTCAAGTTAAAAAAAACATTTTTTTCTCGAATCAATACTCGCTGATAAGCAGAAATAGAATGAATTCAAGAATGACAACTCCTACGAAATTTCGTACTATTGTATATCGAACTCAATTTGATTCATACTATCGGTTATTTTCCAGAGTGGAAGTTAGTATACAGCCAGCCGTGCAGCCGTCTTTTGCACGGCCGTTTTGAAAAATCGCGGCCAATATTTGGTGAAGTGGGTGGGGTAAAAAAAATAAAAAAATATTTTTTTAGTATTTTTTAAACTCTTACTTTCTCAATATTTTTATGTTTTGTAAGTACGACGAAAATATAACAACAAACTCTAAAGGGACACTGTCTGTAAGTATTAAAGTAGATTATTGAGCATAACCAAACAACAGCAAAATGAACAGCGAACATGTTTATCATTGGTTATTAATTAAATATTGTTTAAAAACTGTTTTTACTCATTCTTGTTATCTCCCCTGACATAAATGAAGAAACTTGTTTAAAAGTAGTCCGCGAAAAAACCTCCCAGATTTTTGCATGAATCTCCCTTAAAAAATCACTAAACTCCCAGATTGAGGTCCTGAAAGTATCACATGTATGGTTATAGCTTTATATTAACAATGTACCCATTAGTCACTCGTGATGATATATGATTTGCGTTGCATGTTAGAGTAATAGTTATTTATAATTATTAATACATATGCAGGTTTTATCACTGCTTTCATGTAGATGAACTATAGGTAGAGCAATCGGCTAAATGACATCGCAAAACTTTGATGATGAATTTGATTTTGAATGCAAAATCCATTTCGCGGGAATCTAAGGTTCGCCATGCTAGTATGACGTAACCAATATGAAACCCTCTAAATATGCTTGAGATAAGCTTCAAAGAAGTGATTGAGATGTTGCGAATGGGGAGTGCCAGGCCCATCCTGACATGGGCCAAAGAATACGTGAAAGCTTTGCGAGCTTACTAAAGCATTTTCTCTTTTTTTCATGTTTTTCTGATTTGGTCCTGCCTTGCATTACATTGATTATTTCTCCAATTTCATGTTCATGTACAAGGAGTATTTTTTTCTAATATAATATAGCAATATGACAGACTGTCACGTGATTTGGAGTTGTGATAGTTAATGAAAGCAAATGATACAGGTCAAGTTTGTTTACATTCATAATTTTGTTTTTATTTTTGGACTATGGAACAACCATTGTCATTTTGGCGTTGGAAACATGTGGCAAAATAAGATAACATTTCTTATATAACCTCAAACTTTCCGCAATACTTTTGATTTTATACATTATGACGAAAAGCTGTCAAAAATACAATGCAGTTCCCAGAAATACCGAAATGACGTCACAAGTTTTTGCTAACGCGGGTATCGATGGGAAAAAAACGAGGTGCGCCACTTTAGATGTGCGTGAATTTAGATGACTGGAGGATACTGTTGCAAATTTGATTGTTTCGTTCATCGCAAATTGTCACCCAGACTTATTTCCACTTCAACAATTGCGATTCCAAAAGCTGAGAAAAGTTGTAATTCATTGAGGATCGCAATGCTTTTTCAAATGACTCAAACACATGGTCAACACATTGCAGTCTCTATCTTTGGGATGGTGAGTTGCCTGTCATCAGTCCATTAAGTTTTGCCTCGATCAAGATGATAGGACGCTAATTTTTCATCCGATATTTACCAAACTTGACCAGATTGTTGATATCAATGAAAGCTAAGACAGTTTGATTGGACCTGTAACACAGAGTTGTAGCCCTTGATTAAGTTAATTTGCTATAGATTGCCTTGTTAAGATATCATGATAGGGCTTTTATTTTTTATCTGGCACTCCACAGTTTAATGTACATTTCTCAATCATCAAACACATGACAAGCTCTTAGCCTGAATCCTTGAGCAAAAATAAATCACATCATCATTGTGTCATACATTTCTTAGAAGACAATACAATTACCCATGTTTCCATACCAAATAAAAGTATCAAAAAGCATTTTCTGTACAACTTTAGTCCCATTTCTTTAAGATTACCCCACCCCTTAAAACATGCTAAAAATGCAATTTTAGCAATATTTCAAATGTCAATAAATAAAAAAAAAAAACATTCCTACACATATCAGGGTCATATCTGCACTCATAATGCTCTTGCATATCAGGAAATGCCAAATTTTACATACCTAGTCCGGCATTTTAAAAAGTTATTCCACGCTGATCTCCTCGTCAGTGAAAATCAGCCATTTTAACTACTTTTAGGAAGTTTTTGATTGGTTCACATTTTTCTATTTATAGCCTCCAAAAAACCCAAAGAATGCATATTCCAATACACCAAAATAAACCTAGAAGTAATCAAAACTGAAAAAAACATCAAACATGTGCTTCATAATTATTATAAAGACCATCCATGGACCTAAAAGATGCTTAGTTGATTTCTTTCTGATTTACACCATGGACATTCATGCGAAACTGAGGAGTGCCCCCTTAAGGGAAAGTTGTCCGTTAAAAAAAATTGAAACGCCCCTTTTTCCATTTCGCGAATTTATTCCGGACGTCTTGACATACGTATTATTGCGATTGTCCAAAAATTGGCCTAACAGCACCTTTTTAAGATAACACTGAAATAGCCTTTTTAACAGCTTTTTTGCAAACTTTTTTCTTTCGGTCTGTTTTTTTCCATAGCATGAAAAAGGTCTGAAATTTGCAATCAGAAGTCATTTCCTCTCTAAAAAGTTGCCTCCTATAACCCGATTTATATAAAGCCGCTATCTTATGCGATTTTTTTTTATTTTAACGCGACACGACATAATGACGTCATGTGACATGACGTCACCCCACATGCTATTCTATGTTTAACGTCATTTTACTATGACATCAAAATACCATAGCAACCAGTACTTAAATGGGACGTTACCATTAGCAAACTGTACATATATTGAAACAGTGTTATGGCAAACCCAAGAATTACACCAATGGTTAGTTTTTAAATGGCAAAAAGCCCACCTCAGACTTAGAAAATCCTACTAAAATTGCATATACCAACCGCAAGACACATGGGATCTTGAGATATCGCAAGTTAGATATCTCACGATAAGTTGCGATACATCTTGAGAAATTGTAAGATATATCTCTATTTATTTTGTCATATCAATGACTCAAGACACATTGAGATATCTCAAGATAATTATCTCAAAACAACTTAAGATATCTCAAGACAGTTATCTCAAGATAACTTAAGATATATTGAGATATCTTGAGATTAATTGAGATATCTCAATACAAATATCTCAATATAAATTGAGATATCTCAAGATAAAATGTGATATCTCAACATGGAGTATCTCAAGATAAATTAGACATATATCGAGATATCTCAAGATACGGTGCATCGCGGAGTATTACAATATACATATTTTACCGAGGTGTTCATAATCTGGGTTTCGTAGCAATGCGGGTTTGCCTTATCGACAAATTACATTCTAACCGAAGTAGTTCTCTTCGCAAACAAACCGAATGGTAACAAACTTTGAAAACATGTTGAAATACAGACAAAAAATCCTTCATTTGACTGTTTTAGTAAAAAAAGGTTTGACCCTTAAGGGGGCACTCCACAGTTTAATGTACATTTCTCAATCATCAAACACATGACAAGCTCTTAGCCTGAATCCTTGAGCAAAAATAAATCACATCATCATTGTGTCATACATTTCTTAGAAGACAATACAATTACCCATGTTTCCATACCAAATAAAAGTATCAAAAAGCATTTTCTGTACAACTTTAGTCCCATTTCTTTAAGATTACCCCACCCCTTAAAACATGCTAAAAATGCAATTTTAGCAATATTTCAAATGTCAATAAATAAAAAAAAACAACATTCCTACACATATCAGGGTCATATCTGCACTCATAATGCTCTTGCATATCAGGAAATGCCAAATTTTACATACCTAGTCCGGCATTTTAAAAAGTTATTCCACGCTGATCTCCTCGTCAGTGAAAATCAGCCATTTTAACTACTTTTAGGAAGTTTTTGATTGGTTCACATTTTTCTATTTATAGCCTCCAAAAAACCCAAAGAATGCATATTCCAATACACCAAAATAAACTTAGAAGTAATCAAAACTGAAAAAAACATCAAACATGTGCTTCATAATTATTATAAAGACCATCCATGGACCTAAAAGATGCTTAGTTGATTTCTTTCTGATTTACACCATGGACATTCATGCGAAACTGAGGAGTGCCCCCTAAGTTTGAAAACAAACTAGATCGTATTATTAACACTAGAGTGATAGTTAAGTTTGCTATATTTTGCCTCGTTTAGATGATGGGGTATTCATTTTTTATCTGATCTTTACAAAGCTTGGCCAGATTGTTGATACTCGGACAAGTTTGAAAACCAGCTAAATCTGATTAGATCTGATCTTCCAGTGTAACAGTAAGGCCCCTTAGTTCAATATGCTATGTTTTGTTTCATGAGTGCTCTCCTGCTCTAGCACTTTCATTTTCCATCCGATCTTTACCAAACGCGTCCAGATTGTTGATATTAATAAAAGCTTGAACAAACCAGCTAGATTGAATTAGTAATTGAGTTATTACTCTTGATTTATTGAAAAATGCTATATTTGCTTTGTTAGATCTCGACAAGATACTTCAATACAATACTATTACTATTATATGATAGCATATACTAATCATTTATAAATTCGCTTAACTGAAGCATACAGTAGTAAGAAAACATAGCAATATGTTTTATAACATTTTCATTTTTACATGACATGACAATATTAAACTTGTGTTTGTTAGGAAACTCATAGTTTTTTTTAGGAATATATAACGATCTTAAATCATGGTACATGTAGAATGGGCATATCAGTAGAAAGTGATATTCGTCTTCTATAACATTGAACACAAACGTCTCTCTCTCTAGGCATACCTTATCTGGGGCACTGCAGGACTTGCCGTCATTTCTCTATGAGTAGAGAGTGAGAGAATGTTCTTAAAGATACCATAGCTATTATAAATTTCTTAATATTTAACACATTTAAATAATTCAAATTTCTTAATATTTAACACATTTAAAAAGTTCAAATTTAAAATACCTATACAAATCCAGCTTTGCATTACCCTCTACATGTTCGCTCCACAACCTGTATTGTAACACTCTGCCGTTCCCATATATATCCAAAGCCATTAGAATACAAATTGTGCTTTAGTTTCGTCACCAATTTTCATATCCATGACTATCTAAAAGAATCAACATTTCATAGCATTTTTAGCTCTACTGGCCTAGGGCCAGCAGAGCTTATGGGATGGCGAGTTGTCCGTGGTCTGTCCGTCTGTCGTTTACTTTTGTCTCGTTAAGACGATACCAGATTGTTAGTGTCAATAAAAGCTTGGACAAGTTCGAAAACCAACCAGATCGGACCAGTAACAGCGGAGTTATGACCCTTGATTTAGTTAAAAATGCTATATTTTGCCTCGTTAAGACGATAGGGCCATCATTTTTCATCTGATCTTTACCAAACTTTAACAGATTGTTAATGTCAATGAAAGCTCGATCAAGTTTGGAAACCAGCCAGATCGGACCAGTTACAGCGGAGTTATGGCCCTTGGTTTAGTTAAAAATGCTATGTTTTGCCTCGTTAAGACGATACGGCCTTCATTTTTCATCCGATCTTTACCAAACTTTATCAGATTATTAATATCAATGAAAGTTTGGCCAAGTCCGAAAACCAGCCAGATCTGACCAGCAACAGCGAAGTTATGGCCCTTGATTTAGTTAAAAATGCTATATTTTGCCTCAAGACGACAGGGCCTTCATTTTTCATCCGATCTTTACCAAGCTTTACCAGATTGTTAATATCAATGAAAGCTCGGACAAGTTCGAAAAAAACAGCCATATCGGACTAGTAACAGCGGAGTTATGGCCCTTGATTTAGTTAAAAAAGCTATAGTTGCCTCGTTAAGACGATAGGGCCTTCATTTTTCATCCGATCTTTACCAGATTGTTAATGTCAATGAAAGCTCGGACAAGTTCGAAAACCAGCCAGATCGGACCATTAACAACGGAGTTATGGCCCTTGAATTCATTGAAAATGCTATATTTTGCCTTGTTATTAAAGGTGATAGGGCCTTCATTTTTCATCTGATCTTTACCAAACTTTACCAGATTTTTCTTTTAATCTTTTATTTTATTAATTTTTTTAAATTTTTAAATTTGTTTTTGTTCTGTTTTTGATTTATTTATTTTTTAAAAAAAAGATTTTTATTATCTCTACAGGCCAAGTTCGAAAAACAGCCAGATCGGACCAGTAACGGAGGAGTTACGGCTCTTGATTTAGTTAAAAATGCTATATTTTGCCTCTTTAAGACAATAGTCACTCGCTTCATTGATAAGAGCCATATTAGCCAGTAGAGCGTCCACTGGGCCTCTTGTTTAAAGCAACACTATGTTCCAAACAAATTTAAATGATTAAATACAGGATGAAGCTGCATAGCTTGTTCATTTAATGTTGAGAGATGGGCGTAAAAATGTAAGTTGTGAGAATTTGTTTGTATTATGTCCAATCTCTCTAAACAGTGTGTATGCTATATATAAAATTTCTGTTAGATAAGAAATTAAATATTTCCAGCAGGTTTATATTGCGCGAGATAAAAATGTGTTGTTTGTGACTTTAAAAACAGCCCCTGATACTGGAGATCTTCAAGTCTTGCCTTACAGGTAATTTATCTGGCACAAGATAAACCCCCTGGAAATATTTAAATTTCTTAAATGTAACGCTTACAAATTAATTTTTTGGGGGTTTTCCCCAACTTAGATGCTAATTGTCCCAATTGTAGGGGGTAGGGCCCTGCCCCATTCCTAAAATAAAATGGGCCCCATCTCTAAAATACAAAAGTTGAAATGTTATTTAATTTCTCTGCAGGTGGCAACAATATCGAAGTTAAAAGACTTCCTTTTAGAGCACCGTAAAGACTACGTAAATGCTGGAAGGTAATTATAAAGGTTGAAACTAAAATATAAACTTTTACTCAGTTGTATTGGATGGTATCACTATGTGTTTTGAGTAATCAATGAATGAATGAAATGGAGTTTTATGTCCCGTTAAAGTAGCTATCCTGCCATCAACTGCCACATTTTACAACACATGTACGCCATTCCTAAACCTACTGATAATGTGGTATATATATATATATATAACTTACATATTTTGAGAATCCAAACTCTGTAAACACAATATAAACGGCTTTAACCAGTCAGGCCAAACCCGAAACTGGAGCCTCCAATTAGGTGTTACCAACTCGTAATTCATTTTACGCATAATCAGTCACGAGTATTTTATTAACCCACGAATAAACCTATACTTTTAATTGGCACATACATTTTTATATGACCTGAACACATGGATAGAGTTTTGATAAACGCTTTTGTAGTGTAATTTTGCTGGTTTCTTTAATACATGATTACACATAAGGTTATAACAGGGACACAAACCTCAGAGGGAAAAGAGATGAAGTTTCCCATCAGACTTGCCTTCTGCCAAGGAGCTAACCTACATGAGACGGAGGTCTGTTGCTCTAAATCTCAAGGCCTTACCCACTGAGCTATCAAGGCCGCTGATTAGTAATCAAGTAAATGTACTTGTTAAATATGAGGGTAATTAATCAGTAATGAAATTGTTTTTCTTCCCAATCCTAATTTTAGGCTTTGGAAACTAATCATGATTTTAAGTTAATTTTCCAACAGAAAGTATTGTCTGTTTCCGTCCTTTTAGTCATTTATCTGGGGAGACGTCTCATATGACGGATGAACAGCGAGAGCAGATTGACATGGAGGCACAAAACATCATCAAGAGGTGCCAGGATAGTCTCAATACAGTAAAGAAGAAGGGTAAGACAACTCATGTTGTACTGACTTTACTGGGTTAGTCACAATACTCATATATACATGTAGCTGTGAAAATTGTAGCTCTTATGGTCTGTACCTACCATACTACCATAGAGCTATGGTCTATGTCATACAGGGTACTACACAAATGTACCCCGGTACATTACAAAGTACTACACAAATGTACCCCGGGTATATTAGTGTACAAACTTATGTACCTCGTGATATTATTCAGACCATTATACCGGTAGTAACCTTCATAACAATAAAATATTTTTACCTCACTATTTTACGACATTTTTGTTCTCGCCATAAATCTGTCT
>JAWPHD010009144.1:0-107214 GCA_037043455.1 Cyrtodaria siliqua
ATTCTAAAAGAATTTTGATCATGCAGAGCACACCTAGTGATTACCTCTACTAAGCGAGCCATTTTCTCCGCCGCTAATACCTGAGGCATCCGCATATAATCAAAGTCCGTTCAGTATTCACGAACAAATGACACTTTCCTATAACCTTTCGTTATAAACGAATAAATTGCTCTTTTTTATGAATTTAACCAAGTGCGATCCATGGGGTGGGATGTGGGGACGGAGCCGGCGCGCGCCCCACTAAAACCTGCCAAAAACACTTGGGTTTGTGTAGACTTCCTATTGCGTTTGGTTCTGAAATAAAATGAATAGACGAACTTGAAAATATCACAATAAAAACATTAGTTTGTAATGTATATACAGTATTTGTGAGATAAGCTCGGTTACATTTTATAAGTATAAATCTCTCTTCTGTGTCTGTTTGTTTGTCTGTCTGTCTGTCTGTCGCTCCGCTTATATTTGACTTAATATATGAGTATGCGCTCTCTTCTTACCTCAGTAAACGGTGCCGGTCTTATAACGCAATTGTGAACATTAATACGGGATGCGTTGCCGTACACGCGATTGACCTTATTTGTTTCCATTAAAATACAAATTAAAAGCATACTGTGTGTCATGTAAGGCATGTCTAATGTAGATAGGGGAATGACAAACTCGAAATTAGATACAAAGCTTTTGGCCAACTGAAGTGATTTCACATAAAAATGTTATTGCAATTTGATTTTCTTGAAAGAAGACACAGCCTTTTTGTTTTCTCTATTTCTAAAAGTCATTTCAAAATTGTCGCATATTTATTGCATATATAATTATCTTAGATGTATAGGTGTTCCATGAACGGTATCTTTTTTTGCTTACGCCTGTAATTCTTCATTTTTGTCGTTTCCATGGGTATGATCCCATTAGGATGCGGTGATGATTCGGCCAGGATAAAATCAACGCATCAAGCGCCGCAAGGATACGGTCATCCTTGTCACCGCGAATGTGGATATGCTTTACTGCATGCTGGAATGCTTTATTAGAGCATGGGAACAATATTTACCTAAAGCTACAGAGTCTCTATATCAATCGATTTCTTCTTTGTGAGCGTGTCTTTATTTGTAACTCCATGTTCACCAGTTCATGTCGAAATCGGATATTTAAGCGAGGAAATATAGCGCAGGAAATCATTTACTGTATATACATCGACCTGTGCACATCGTACCTATACACAGGTAACAGTAATTTTGCACAGAAAAAAAGTTAGCCTCTTTCGGGGCTCGAACACACGACCTTCTGATTTCATGTCCGGCGCTCTATCCACTGAACTATAACGCTACTGGAGAAAATAGTATACTAACTGCCATTTATTATGAGGCAAAATCGGCGTTTCCAAGGTCCATTATCATACTCTTTTTTAATATATTTGAACGCAACTCAAGATCGATCAATACATATGTTGTTCATATTGTCGCACATGTAAATTAAGGACTATCGGTCAGCCATCTTTGATAAAAAACATCCAAAATCGATGAGATATGGTCCAGTGAATTTTTCAACGATGTACGCATTTTAGGCACGAGCAATGTCAACCACATAAGTTACATGACAGTAATTCAATACTATTGATGTGAACATAATATTAGAAAGAATACTTATATGGCAGAAACTGTGCGCTTTATATTCGAAAACTTTGGTACAGTTTTACTCAAAGTTGTTTTGTTTTGTATGTGAAATAAACTGGTCCATTTATCCAGCGAGTGCAGACGAGACATCATTTCTGAATAAAATAAGCCATGCTATCACATCATTCAAAATTCGAAATACATGTATTCTCTACACGAAACTCGATTTTGTCTACTCGAAACTCGATTATCTCTACTCGAAACTCGATATTGTCTACTCGAAAGTCGATTTTGTCTACTCGAAACTCGATATTCTCTACTCGAAACTCGAATTTCTCTACTCGAAACTCGATATTGTCTACTCGAAACTCGATTTTGTCTACTCGAAACTCGAATTTCTCTACTCGAAACTCGATATTCTCTACTCGAAACCTCGAATTTCTCTACTCGAAACTTGATTTTGTCTACTCGAAACTTGAATTTCTCTACTCGATACTCGACTTTCTGTGCTCGAAACTCGAAGTTTGGCATCTCTAAATCTTTGTAACAGTACACTTTGCCATGCTCATAATGGAGATAACCATGCCCCTAAGTGGATTTGGTGTCACTAGCTACGCTGAGACACACCGAGGCATTGCATTTTATGAAGAAAAAAAAGGAAAAAACACCGAGGCATTGCATCTGTACAACTTACTATGTACACCGGTAGCTGTATCAGTGTTTGGGAACGAAACAAAAAATAGACATAAAATTTAAAAGAAAAATGAACATGTTATTTGTTGAAAACAAACATTTAAAGTTTTCCGGAAAAATTATCACAGAGTATTGTAGGTATAGACTATAGCTACAATACTCCTTAGTCAGCGGACGTATTTACCACTTCGTTCCAGAATATTTAACCATTGCAAAGGAATTGAATTGAATTGGGTTATATGGCGCCTAACAGGCATGAACATGCCAGGCTCAACTCCATGTACATCGAGATAAAATATGGAAAATGGGCCTAGAACCTTCTCACCCTGAACTGCAGAGTTGCTGCAGATTCTATCGTAGAAACTTCATTTACGCTGGAGCCACGTTAATTGTTTTTCTGCCACTGCTCTTTTGATGTGAGCGAGATGGCACCTGAAACTATAGAGGGATCATGATGAAGACCTTTATTGAACATGAACAAAAAATGATCAAATGAACATGAATTTGGGGGGATTCTACCCCTCTGCCTACCCCTCCAAAGGGATCTGCAGTGGCCTATTCTTTGCCCCGTGACCAAACGGGGCCCCCGGGAACCACACGGGGCCCATGCAAAGGAGAGTACGATAATGTTTGTTTTCAACAAATAACATGTTCATTTTATTTTAAATGTTATATAGATCTATTTTAGTCTAGTGCCCGACACTGATACAGCTACCTGTGACTATGAACTTTACATATAAACAACCTCAATATCGATAAATAATATATTATTGATAAAAAATATCTTAAAACTGAAAAGCTTGTCTTGGATGTATATATGCCCTAAAACGCAAGAAATTGCACGTAGAAATAATAATAAATAATGAACCGGAGTTTTGTGGGTGGATGTGCGTGTGTACGTGCCACCAGATCACCACAGTAAGGGATTGGCCTCAGTTACATTTCATGGCTGGCTACGGGCCTGTCACACGTAATTTAGACATGTGCAATGCAAACATTCTAAATGCTAAATGACCCCCTTCCCCCCCCCTCCCCCCCCCCCCCCACACACACACGCCTCTCCTCGTTCCTAAATTCATGAATGCACATGTAAACGGTTAACTTACAGAAATCAAGGAGGAAAAGTAGCATGATTAAACTTACTGCAGATCTATTGATTGTTTTATTCAAGCAATTAACAATTTCCCTGATACTCAACTTGTAAATAATACATTAATCATTGAATTTCAAACGAATCAACGAACATTTGAAACAAAACAACATCTGCGTACGTTCAATGTCAATTACTCGTTATATATATATACGTCTATTATACGTCATTATTTACGTCACGTGAATTCATACGTGTCAAATGCCAAAAAAAGAATACTTCGGGGATTTACTTCTGTATAGAGAAACGGTTGAATTGAATAACAAACACAACTTAGATCATTAATATTTTGCTATGAAAACATGCGATAAAAAAGTTATAATTTTGTTCTGCTCGCGGTAAAGACGTTAACATAACATTAGAGTTTGATGTGCGATAATTCACCATTGTGCTAATATATCCGATATCCTCAAAATGGGCGATCGCATTAAATTTTGGAAGTCGGTACTGTCTACTGAAAGCTTTCTTTCTCCACTCGAAACTCGATATTCTCTACTCGAAACTCGATATTCTCCACTCGAAACTCGATATTCTCTACTCGAAACTCGATATTCTCTACTTGAAACTCGATATTCTCCACTCGAAACTCGATATTTTCTACTCGAAACTCGATATTCTCTACTCGAAACTCGATATTCTCTACTCGAAACTCGAATTTCTCTACTCGAAACTAGATATTGTCTACTCGAAACTCGATATTCTCTACTCGAAACTCGATTTTGTCTACTCGAAACTCGAGACTCGAAGAAAAGAATCCCTCATTATTTACAGACTTTACTACTCGTGTCATATAATTTAACTGAAATGATATAGGTTAATGCAATGACACGATCATTCACACATATCAGTATACGGTGCCATTCATAACATAACATTAGATAAGAAGTGAGATCGGGATAATGACCTTACACATCTATCTAACAATAAAAAGCTCGCACGTTTTCACTTACACATTTTATTCGAAATAAGACGATATTTGTTCACACAGAACATATTATGTGGGGGTAAATATAGACGCTATTCATATTGCACTTCAAAAGTCTAAGCAAGGTTCTATAACTCTGTTGTGTATGAAGACATACATACATGTTCGAGTTGTAGAACTTTAGTAGTACATAAAGACAGACATATAGAGATTATTTAACTGCTGGGGTCGATTATAGGGAAATCCTTCACGAGTGGTGTTTCTTTTCACGAACGAGCGCACGCAAGTGAGTGAAAAAACAAAGCACGTCTACCATCAAAAAAAAGTGAAGGATTACCCAATAATCGATCTACCATCAAGTGAAGGATTACCCAATAATCGATAATTGGGTAATCCTTCACTTGATGGTATACGTGCTTTGTTTTTTCACTCACTCGCGTGCGCTCGTTCCCAACAGTTAAATAATCTATTTATTACATTTTAAATTACGTTTTTGTAAACAAATATTACATTTATTGAACGTTATCGGCGGATGACGTCGACGTCAGCAATACTTTGTTGACGTCACGACTCAACGTCGCAACGTTAGTTATTATTTTGTTCTAAGTTAGCAATGTTAGTTATTATTGTGTTCTGAGTTAGTTATTAATATTTAGCGATTATGAATATTCTTGCACTGAGAAATCCCGATCTTTCACGCATAGAAATGTAATAAAGAAATATAACTTGTAAAAGTTGACGTTGTTAAGCGTAAAGGGGGTCAACTTGAAGTTCCATAATATGGTAGACTGGTGTAAGTGTAATATATATTTAAAAAAATAACCCATTAAAGTCCTGAAATGAAATTATATAACATATTGAAAAATCACTTTGTTTACAGTAATTTGAACTTTTTGTATTCATGATGATAAATTACTCCAGGATATAATGATAGTCATTTTTAAGTCTAACATGTATAACAGTGCTTATACATGTATAGTATAGTATTCAACTATATGCATGATTGTAACATCGATAAGAATAATACACATTTCTAGATTAGCAATCGTACATGGAAGATGGTAGAGTGGGAATGTGGAAAATGTGTGTGATATAACAATGGACTGCAAATACCGCTAATTTATAAATGTAAAATCTGAACAGAAAGGCTTCAACGATATAAGTAATGACACTGGAAGGTATAGATGAGCGGTGTCGCACGTGTCAAAGAGTGGAGTAAAAACGTTTATATATACAGATATATATGCATATTTATATATATATACAGGGATATCGTCCCTTAGCAGAACTAAATTTCAACATGGTGCTATCGTCTCATTTCTGTTTTTAGTACGTGAAAGAGACTAACTCTCCAAATAAAACGCAAAATTACAATTTAGATTATATATTAATGTATATGTGCCGATTAAGAGTTTATTCAAGGGTTCTTAAAATACTGTATTGAATATGCGTAAACTAAATCATGAGTTGGTAACCCTTAATTAGACGCTCCAGTTTTGTGGTTGGTTAAAGCAGTCGATATTGTGTCCATAATCTTGGATTCTCAAAAAACGTAAATTATATAATCATATACCTCGTCGTCATCTGGTTTAGAAACGGTGTACATCTGTTGTAAAATTTACATGTTCGTGGCGGGATAGAGACTTTAACGTCTAGGGGACATCAGACCTCACTATTACCCTACTGTAATCCTAATTAAACGGAACAATGTAAATAAAGAAATCCCCGCCAGACAATATCCTCTAACAAAGCAGCAGAATTTATCAATATAAGGAAATATAAAAAGATCGGACAGGGAAAGTAGCATTCAAGGAGGACAGTAAACCACAAAACACAGAAACAAACACGCAAACAGACAAACAAGAACGCAAAAGCAATTATAAATGCAAACGACATCACAAACACAAAAAGGGTTGACAATAGGGCTACCGCCTTGGAACGGTCAGTGGTAAAGTAGGCCACTGGGGGTTTAAACCGGTTCTAGGGTGCACCAAACCTCACACTTACCCTACTGTCATCCCATTAAAACAGGACAGTGGAAATAAAACACAAATGTGATAATGCATGTATGTATAAATATAAAACACGCACAGAAAAACACAAACCAAGTACTAAAGGACTAAGCAGAAGCCCGGCCAACACGAGAACACGAGAATAAACAGTTAAGAGCTTTACAATTCAAGGCTGAAGAAAAACATTAAAAGTTACTTTAGTGACCCATCATACACAGTGGAGTGTACATTTGAGTGACACACTTACTGGAGGCGCGACTTAATATGCATGTCTCACATGTTAACCTTTGTATACACATGTTAAAACGTTTTAATTCGTGTCTATCAAGAGGTTATTTTCCAGAACGTTGGAGTGAAGGGCATATTGTTCCTATCTTCAAAAGCGGCGATCCGCGTGATCCAAATAATTACAGGGGTGTAACATTACTTAGTACACTGGGAAAATTATTTAGTAGAGTCATTAATAACAGGTTAATTATATTGGCAGAACAATACCAAGTATATATCGAAGCTCAAACTGGATTCCGTAAAGGCATGAGTACGTCAGATAATATTTTTATCTTACATGGACTTATTTCTCAAGCATTGTTTCAAAAAGATTATTTATACTGTGCATTCGTCGATTTCACTAAGCTTTTGATTTTGTTGTTAGAGATATTTTATGGTACAACCTTATTAAAATTGGAGTTAGGGGAATACTTTTAGATGTTATTAAATCGATATATAACTGTGTAAAGTCTTAAGTTAAATATATGAATACTTTAAGTGACGAATTTTCAAGTTTACTCGGTGTAGGACAAGGCGAATGCCTCTCACCTTTATTTTTTAGCATGTATTTAAACGACTTAGAGGAAGAATTAATACTTAAAGGGGTAGAAGGTGTAAGTTTAGGTATGATAAATCTATGCTTACTATTATACGCGGATGATATTATATTATTAGCAAAAACAGCGGCAGATTTGCAACATGCGTTAAATTTATTAGAAAAATATTGTACACGATGGAAATTAACAGTTACTACATCTAAAACTAAAATGTTGGTCTTTAGAAAGAGGGGTAGACTAAAAATGATTTAAACTTTTATTACGAGGGAAAGGTCATAGAAACTGTTAATAAGTTTAAATATCTCGGAGTTGTTTTCAACCAGGGTGGTTCTTTTAATGAAACTGACAAAATGTTATCAGGACAAGCGCTTAAAGCGATTTTCAAGCTATATATATGTATTAATAAATTCACAGGTTTATCACCAAAGCATATATTAGAACTTTTCGATAAACTTATCACACCTATTTTAAATTACTCTTCTGAAGTTTGGGGCTTTAACAAAGGTGCGAAGACGGAAAGAACGCATTTAAGATTTTGTAAACGGCTCTTAGGTGTTAACATTTCCACACAAAATAATTGTATTTATGGAGAAACCGGTCGAATTAGCTACATATAATGAAGATACTTTAATATCATAAAATACTGGCTAAAATTCTGCTCTTCAAGCGACACAAAATATATAAAGTTAGTATACAATATGATTCAATCTGAAAACGAAATACATGTAAATAGAACAAATCGGGTCTCAGAAGTAAAAACATTACTATCAACATTGGGATTTTATGAAGTATGGTACGCTCAAAGTGTAGGCGATGCTAACGCTTTTCTAAGATCGTTTAAACAACAGTTAACGGTTAAATGACGTATTTATACAAACTTGGAACGCAGAATTCAATAATTCAAAAAGAGCATTATTTTATCGGTCGGTAGCATCACCGTACCTAGATATAGTAAATATATCAAAATACCGATATGCATTATCCAGACTCCGCCTATCCTCGCATAGGCTAGAAGTAGAGAGTGGTCGGTGAAAAAAAACAGCCAGCGTACCTTTTCAAGAAAGGTTATGCAGACAGTGCAACTCCTTAGTGGATGAATACCATTTCTTAATCGAATGTAATAACTATCAAGAATTAAGAAAAATGTATATAAAGCAATATTTCTGTAAAAAAACTAGTTATTTTAAATGTATACAATTAATAAATACTGTTAATAGCACTGAAATTAAAAAGTTAAGCGTATACGTACAGAAAGCCTTTGAATTAAGAGTACAAATTAATAGAGCCTAATTTAAACCTTTTATCATTAATGTTACGTGTTAAAAAAGTCCTTGCAATCTTGGTGCAGTCTCAATACAACGAGAAAAAAACGGAAATTTAAGGACATTTACATACTAATCTATAGATAACAGTTTAAACTAATCATTATACAAGTATACGATGTGTATGATTTATATATGTTATCTAGTGTATTTCGTTATATGATTATATATGTAAATATTTGTATTTGTTTGTGTACTCGGAGACAGACATGTGAATAGGTCGCTTACAAAGAAAGCTCTGTCCCATATGTTTTGGATTGTGGTTCAACGCATGTGGGATAACATATTGAATTTAATTTATGTTTGCCATCTATCCGTGTCATTATCAATTTGCTAATATTGTAAATATATTGATGGGCCATATGTGGCTGAAATAAATGAATAAAGAATATATATATATGACTCACATGTGAAATATAAACAATGAAAAACATGTTATATTAGCTTATGTTTAGTACTAGAATTATACAGATCACTAAACCAAACGTGTTACGTTTATCTTAACCCACATTACAGTTACTATCCCGTTCAGGATTTATGTAGACGTCCTCATAGGGTTCACAATCCGCCGTGTCTGTCACAATCACAGAAAAGCGTAGTAAATAGGTCAACCACTAAACATGCAGTGCGTTGCAAAATGATAGGGTCATAATTTATTTTGATAACTGTCTAACAAGACGATCCAACAGACACAAACGATAGAGAAACGTATATGACTCGGTTTTATTGAGTGTATTAATGAGAGGAAATATAAAATAACACAAGCTTAAGCGGTATTTTACTTTAAAGGCACACAGATTGGGCTTGCTGATCTCAAAAGACCAGTTAGTAACAAGTCAGGGCGAAGTTCTACAGCCACAAATACAGCACTAAACAATCGCAATTGAATGTCAATAAATACTGAAAAGAGGATCCCGTGGGAGCAACAAACACATACAATAAAAGGCGAAGACTCGATTATATTGAGTCTTTTTATGAGAATTTATATAAGGTGCAACATCTTTCACGCCCCTACCACCGGTTTAAGCGATATTTTGCTTTAAAGCCACAAAGAGATACATATTGCTCCTTTTATAATTAGAAGAAAGTTCTTAAAATATGTGTATCGAAGCCTGTATCGAAAACTACTTTCCATAACAGCGACACTCGACAATTACATTCAACAGCTGGAGGCGGTACATATGTATTGTTACTATGGATAATAATCATTCATGACAACGTCTGTCTCTCCAATAATCTAAGAAACTAAAGCAACACATAAACTGGACCATACATGGTAAATGTAACTAAATATATGAATAACTGCATGCACGACAGCACTCCTGAACAATAATGTAACATAGGTTTTAGCCATCTCTTTATGCAGTAAGTGTATACATGGTTATATGGTGTTGATCTCAAAAGTTTCCAAGTTAAGACCCAATGGCTATTTCCCAAGCGAAGTGGACGGAACCCGAGGTTGATGCTGGTTGGATGGTTGAATCCGTCTGTTCAATTTATTAAAAGAGGATTTGACCTATCATTTTGTAAGCACTGCATGTTTAGTGGTTGACCCATTTACAGTTAACCACTATGCTTCCCTCTTTAAAATGACCGATGACCGGACAGATTGTGAACCTATGATGTCGTCTAATTAAATCCATAAAGGACGATAGCGTTTGGTGTTTGTCTTAAATCTGTTCTTTTTATACCCCTAACGGTTTGTTCTCTTGTTGCTCTGGCTTTGTCAAGTCATTGATTTCTTGTTTTGTGGCTTTCTAGCCTTTTTTCATATTTTATATGCATGATCATTTATGTGTTATGTTTATATTGCCTATTAATGCTGCCTTGTCCGTTAGAGAATATAACCTGGCGGGGATATAGTTACTTACATTGTCCCGTTTTATTGGGATAAGAAACAAACAGGGTAAGAGTAAAGTTTGGTGCACACTAGAACCTGGTTTAAAGCCCGCAGCGGCCATTTTTGCCACTGACCGTTTAAAGGCGGTAGCCCTATTGTCAACCAATGTATGTTTGTGATGTCATATTTTGACTTTTATTCATCTTTTTTTTTTTTTTCTGTGAGTGTTTGTGGTTGACCCTGTTCCGTGAAGCCTACATTTCCTTGTTCGACTTTTATATTTACTTCATAAGGACTATAAACTTATGGTAAATGCTATATATTAGATCTCTAGATCAAGTAGTTTTAGAGAATATTGTTTTAACATAAGTCCTATATAATTCGTATATAAATCTATGCCGACGATTATTTTTAGTTGTTCTGCATAACTCTTTATAAAACTGTGACACCTTGGGCGGGGCCAGATATTAACCTCAGAGTCACCATTTGAACAAACTTGGTAGAGGACTATAAGTTTATAACAAATACAAAATAATAAAAAATGAGATATAGGGTCCTATAGAAACCACAGAGTCCGAACGCAATGGCATCGTAGGTCCGCACTGTACTGCAAACAAGGCCTTGAAAATAGAATGAAAGAGACAACAAACAACAGAAAGGGTGGTGCAGACAGGTTTACCGACTTGGAACGGTCAGTAGGCAATAAGGCCTACTGGTAAGGCTAAAGCTTGAATCGATTTTATATGCGCACAATCCTCGCTATTATCCTGTCTTCAGCGCCCAAATAGACAAGACAGTGTAAACAAAACTACATCCCATCAAAAGGAATTCTCTAACAATAAAGTCCACATCCAGAGAAACTAACTAAAGAAACACATACAAAAAAATAATAAACATCTCAGGATGTATCCAGAATCGTACTGAACAACCATAGTAGTTGCAGCTAAAGAGAAAACCAATCTAGAGTACGACCAGAAAACTCGAGGGACGAAGGACAAGTGAAAAGTGAAGCGTAATGACTGACTGTAGAGGGGTCAATCACTGAACATGAAGTGCGCTGTAAAACCAAAGGGTTATATCCTTTTCTGACGAACTTCCTGATTAAATTAACCTCTGACTCATGTAGTTTTTGTTTACATTTTTCTTTATATAGGTCTCACAACACGATGCAATTGTACAGTGTATGTCTATATAAATAAAACAAATGAGAAAAATGGTCATATATAAATCTATTTTAGTTTCTCCAATTAATGCACATGAGAATTATTCTTGGTTAACTAAACAAGTTGTTGTTGTCTGAAATAATTACTACATAAGCACATCTATTTGGTAGGAAATCACAATGTCTTATTTCTTTATGTGGTTGGAATATATCAGGTATAACAATATATTATAAGTAAATCATATACACCTGGATACGGTTTTGACGGCAATACTCAGTCCTAGATTATATGTGGTTGAATTATTTTTCTTGTGGTTGTGGTCGGGTCTATATGTCGTTTGAACAACACAGATTGTCTTCGTATATTGGAAATATATTATCATGTCTCTGTGCTGGTGACTTATCTCAAGTCTCTGTGGTTGGAAAACGGCTCTATATGTGGTTCGAATAACACAGATTGTATCCATGCATTGGAAATATATTATCATGTCGCTATGCTGCTGGCTTATCTCATGTCTCTGTGGTTTGAATATCTCTGGTCTCCAATGTGGTTGGTATATGTGGTTACAATATGTGTATCCATGTGGCTGTTAATACACTGGGTTTCGATTAACCCATATTGTCTCGATGTAATGGAAATATAGTATCATGTCTATGCTAGTGGCTTAGTGGTTGGAATATTTCTTTCTTGTCTCCATGAGGTTGTATTATATCAGATATTTATGCGGTTCAAATAACTCTTGCCTTCATGCAACAGAATTGTATTATCATGTCTCTATATAGTTGGCGTATCACAGATGTGTAGTTGGAACATATCTTGTCTATATGCGGTTGAAATATATCAGGCATCTATATGGTTGGAATATCTGTTCTCTTGTGGCACGACTATCACTTTTTGTTATATTGCTGGAATTAAGTAATAGATAATGTTTTCATTGAGTTGGTTCATTTAAACATCGAGATTGGCGTAGCCCATCAAGGTGTTTAAATTAACCAACGAGATGAAACCATACTCTATTTGTTTTGTAGCATGTCCATTTCAGCTCTATTTCAGTTATTCTAAACTGTTATTCTCACTGTTATTCTCACAGTTATTCTGACAGGTCTTATTTTCAATTAAACGATTTACACCTGTGTCTGAACAAAGAGAATTGTCTGTGACCATGCTACAATACATCATGTGTCTAGTCTATGTGGTTGAAATACCACAATCTAATCTAGAGCTACATGTATGTGGCTGGAATAGCACATATGTATATTCAACATTGTTAGAACATCACAAATCTTCAAAGGTTGAAACATCAAATGTAGCTATGTCAGCTCTCTACATGGTTGGACTATATCACATCTCCATGTGGTTATCTCACATCTCCATGCCGTTAGAATATATAACGATTCTGATTCTGAATATCACACGTTTCTGTAATTATGTGGTTTAAATATGTTTTGTGGTTGAAATATCTCTGTAGTAAGAATATCTTCATTCTTAAAGTATGTGGTTGGAATATCTTGTGTGCTTTTACGTGGGAATATATCTCATAAAGTCTCTATAGCTGATTATCTATAAGTGTGTCTCTATGTGGTTGGAATACCTCATGTGTCCATGTGGTTGGAACATATTGCCTCTATAGAATTGTTTGGACTATATATCTGTCACTGGAGAACATGGAGCAAACCTGAAGTACAATAAATTTATTATATTTTGAGTTCTTTGTTAACTGATCTTATGTTCATGAACAGTCTGTAAGCAAAGTCGAAAATGTAGCATTCAAGGACCACAGTTAAAGTCGGAATATGCTTATTGTTAACCTTAACGGAGATGATAGAGACTTTGTGTATAACAATACTGTCAAATTTGCATTTAATCCCCCTATGAACCCAGCCGTTAATATAAACAACTTATTAGAAACGTACTCTTCGTTAAAAAGGCACGTTGACTTTTTAACTCTTGTGTTTACATAAACATTACCTGTGCTATAAATAAACCATTCGGATCTGCACACTTCCTTTGTTGTGCTTAGCGTCGGCGCAGCATGAAGGTGATACAGCGTAATTAGTTCACACATATTTATTCGGCATAGTGTGTACTGTTTGATTTTTAAATCAGTTTATTTGTTGGACTTGGTCCGGGAACCAGGGGGTCAAAATGGTAGTTGCCGAAAGTAGTCCTATATACAGTTGACAGTAGTGTTATTTGAGATGCTGTGTGAATGAAAGTGCACTCCACAGTTAGTGTAGATTAATATTTTTGTGTAGAGAGTAGATTCCCAGATATTTCGCTGCAAGACTCAGGTTAATCAGAGCTGAGACAAGTGAATGGCACTACTTTTTGCGAGGCAGGATTTGTTTGTGTTCTTCGTCAGATTTGACCTGAAGTCATCAGAATCGATACCTACTTTCACTTTGAGCAATATTCTGAAGTTGAAAGCCGAAATGGAGCTTGATTTTTTGCTATGTCTGTGTTGTGCTGGCTTTGAAGATGGTTTACTGACAGTTTCAAGTATGACGGAGTATGATGGCATGTGTGACACCATTTTAGGCTATAATGTAAGTCTATGGGAAATTAATATTGGTCCAGTTCCTGTATGCGAAACCAGAATTGGATGATGTTGAATGTGTTTTTACAGTTTTCAACGGATTTACATTCAGTTTGAGTACTTAAAATAATGACGAGGAGTCTGATGATACATGCAAGTATTCGTTTATGTAAATATATGGTTCGAGCATTTGTTTACATCCGGCCTTAACAGAAAAGCTAGAATTTAGCTGATTTTGTGGATTTGTTGGTATTTTAGGCATACTGATAGGATAGTGTTCCAGTAATGCAGGTATGAGTTGATATTTGTGTTCACAAATGTATATTTCATCATAAGCATTGTATATCTTTATGAAATAAATGCACATATGCATTATATGTGAAAATTGTATGTTTTCTGAGGCTTGGAAAGCCGTTTTGCATTGGTCCGAGTCATGAAGCATTTTCTGCGAATAGGCATTTTTTTCAGATTCATGTATATATATGTATTTTGGGGGTTCTGCTGTAATTTTTTTTTAGCCTCTTCGAATTATGAAATGGTACCTACTTACTCAAGTTTGATTTTTTTAAATCTGAAAAACAAGTATGTACAAGAAATAAAAAACCTCAAATATGAAAATTCAAAATGGTACCTACTTACTCAAGTTTGTTTTTTCTAATTTCTGAATTCCTAGTTGTACAGAAAGTAAACATTTTAGAATAGGGGTAGTGAAGATTGCAAGTTTAATTTTTTTTATAGTTATCAAAATTACATTCAAATTAACAATTTTCCGACCTTGAATACAAAGGTGGTGGATCATACTCAAATACACTACTAAAACAATAAATCACACACTTTTTAGACTTTTTTGTAAGGTTGCCATTGCTTCCTTTCTTCCCTGCTCCACTAGTTTTTTTTTTGAACTTCACTAATTTCAAGTTTCTTTTGTTTGATATCCTGTTTCAAATTATAGTATCTCTCCAGTTCATCCAAAACCATCTTGAACTCTTGCTCAGATATCTGTGCATCACTCAACGCTTTTGATATTAACTGCTTTATACTATTTAACTTAGACTCTGCCAAAGTTTTTATTTCATGATGTTTTTGAGATTTTGCATTAAGCTTGCGTCTGATAAAATTAATACAAACACCTGTAGCTCCACATACTATTGCTGCTATTTCTAAAGGTAACACAACTGGAACAACAAATCAAATCCCAGCCATAATAAAACCTGCAGAAATCAAGGTAGTGTCATTTCCATCTGTAATAATAATACCACGTTTATATTTTTTATAAAGTGACTGACTATATCTCGTTCTGTAATTAACTTCCGTTCAATCTCTGAAATCTTTTGTAATCTATAATTGTGTCCGTCTTCCACTGGCAACTCAGGATATAAACTTGGAGCTGTCGGTTGCTTCATTTTTTTATTTAATAATAAAAAATTAAATTAATTCAATTAATAATGATGCCACCGTATTTACAGCGGTAGCGTTAGCAACCTTGCATACAAAGTTAACAACAGAACCAGCACCAATATCTAAAGGACTATCAAAGTTATCATGATTGCGTGGGATGATGTGAAGCGTTATGCCATAATTTGTTTGTTCAACACCATTGACAGAAACTATTACAGATATGTCACCAACTAATCGGTCACATGCTAAACCTATTCCCATAATCCGTCCACGGCGTGTCATTACATGCCCCACATTTGTTTCTGCTCCACCGTTACCAAATGAGAGTATTCTATTTAACACAAGTGGGCCCTTAGCCTCCGCAAATATTGTTATAATCCCATATTTAAGATTATCAACTCTATTTTTCAAATGATTAAACTGGTTAACAAAAGGCACAACTCGCCTATATAAATCTTGAACATTATTTATCAAAGCCTCTAAGTCTTCTGTTTTTTTAGGTCTTGTTGGTCCAAATATACTCATTGTTTGTTTTTTTATAAAAATATATTTTTTAAATAATTTCTAAAACACAACTCATAGGCAAACCGTGATTATCTATCTTGTTGCCATGCTCATCTCTGACTTCTATTTTTAATTCAGAAATTGCACCATTCATAAGACAGTGATATTCAGGATAAAAATGTGTACATACTCCATACTGCTTATTTACTACAGGTACAACCCTTGAAATAATTACTACTCGTATTAACTTGTTTCAGATGATCATATAACTGTTTATAAGGAGCTAAATCATTTAGCAATTTAAACCTTTCTGCCAAGTCTTGAAAGTTATAGAGTTATAGAGTCCACCTGCTAAATGTTTTATTTTATATTGGTTTCTTGTCTTTACGATTTCATGATTAATATTATACCAACCGATAGTGTATGTAAAACTTTTTAATCCAACGCGCTTAGTTCCATCTCTATTATCGATATACTGTTGTAAATTAATAGAATTGTCTATGTTTGAAATTGTATGAAACATTTTTTTTAATATATATATAAAAATACAAATAAAAATGATTTCTAAAGAATTCAAATATAACCCGGATGCTCAATATTCAAATACTTTTAGCAAGAAAGTGATAGATATAATAAATCAAAACATAGTCATTACATCAAACGGTAAAGACTTTAAAGCATCATTTCCAAATGTCTTTGGAAAATACAAACTCCCATACGTCAAATCAGATGCTATAGTCCAAAGCTGGGAAACAGACTGGATGTCATTTTGGCAGAATCAGTTGAATTTTGCTATTTGGTGTGCGACAACTGGATGTGGCATTGATTTCAACAACCATCTAAAAGCTGATGCCCTGGTTGGTTCGTTATTTCGATTTCATGTCTATTACCAAGTCAGAAGAATATTATTTGAGATGAGTGTAGCAATGCCGCAAGACTCAAATTGGAATGCGTTTAATAACACATATAACCGAAACGCATACGAGAGAATATGCAAGGAGTTTAACGTTGACTTAAAATCAGACTGGAGACAGAAACAAAGCTATAATAATGGTCTAGGAACAATTTATAATTACTGGACAAATATTGGTTATCATCCTTTGATAAATACGGTATACGACAACAAAACGATGAGTTTTACAGTCTATGAGAGTGATAAAACATACCACATTGATTACATTGCACAAGGATCTGAGGCTGACAGTAGCTGGTCTACTTTTATACTAGATAATTCTGAGGGATTTACAAGAGCTGGAGTAGAAAGAATCAATGACAGCATAAGAACATACTGCTGGGCAATCATTGGCTCACAATCACAAACAAGAACTGATATACTTGGAACTGGAACGGCATTTGATGCACAGAAACAATTTCTAGCAAATGTAGAGGACGCAATAAATAGCCCCATCGACTTGCCCAGTCAAATTTCAAGATATGAAAACACCCTAAAATATGCAAGAAGTAAAGTAAATTTTGTCTATGGAAGTGGATTGTACATGTCTCCGAGTGACATGGAATTATGAATCGGAATAATACAAGACTACAATAATGAAATTGTAATAGCAACCGATGCACAAGCAATAGGATTGAATAATGATGTAAATGTAAAACCAGTGCCACCAAAAAATATTCAACCTTTTCAAGGCACCACAACAAAGAATTTTTTACCGGAACATTCTGACTTTGATAAATCAATACATAAAACTGTGGAGCATAACCCACCAGAAATACAATAAAAATAGCGATTGAACACAAAGAAAACAAAACAACTATAATTGTTGGTACTATAGTAATAGGTATTGCTGCATTACTTATTTACGAGATTTACTGAACCACTCTTTGGCTGCCACATACAACAACCCGGAAACAAACACAAGCAAAGCCCATAGATTGTTACCAAGCCAATTATTAACATAACCTGTTGCAGATAAAAGCCATGATACTATTGCACCAATAACTCCTGGAAGTGCTGCAGCAGCTTTACCAGCTAGGTTGGCAAGAAGTTTACCAAGATTAAGTAGTTGTTTTTTTATCCAGTCCTTGACACTTGATGGATCAGGCTTTGGAGTTGGAGTTGGAGCAGCACTTGATGTAGGAATAATGGCCTCAACGAATACCCCAATAATCATACCAAAGGCAGTCAAAATACTAACAATAGTAATACCTTGCTCTCTGAATAATGTTTTTATTCTCTCACCCAATGTTGTGTCTTCTTTTAACACCTTATTTATAGTTTCTTTTATCCTGTTTATTTGACTGCGTAATGCTTCTTTGTTTTCACTCGCCGCTTCAAGTCGTGCACTTTTTTCATCTTCTAAGTTTTTTATTCTGTCACGTATGCGCTCTTGTTGAAACTCATCTTTCAACCCGGGGGTGCTAACCTGTTCTAATTTTTGTTTTTCTTTTGTTATGTCTTTATCAAGCTCAGTGAGCTTTGAGAGATTATTAGTAAGTTCTCCACGAAAGCTTTGCAATCTTTTATCTAAACCTCGTATCTCTCGCAGTGTTAGATTTTCCGGTTGAACAGCAGTTTTAGATGAGTTTCATCTATTATATTACTCAAATCACTCTCAATTATATTTACAGCATCTACTGTATTTTGTACATCTTCAGTTGTTGAAAAAAATTGCATTGGTATATTCTCTGCAGCGATGGTATCTCTTGTCCTCGCCAACGCTGCTATTTCTGCCCTACCCTGAGCCTTTCTTTCAAGTGGAACTAAATAATCATACATTTTTAAATTATTTTTCACGAAGTCAACACCATGTTTTTTAATTAAAGTGTCCAGCACATAAAACTTGATTGGTTCGTTTGGATTATTTCCCTTATAATAGGTAAGTGGGACGTCATTCTCCCCCAACTGAACTGCATATAACATTGTTCTACCGATTTTGTCCTCAGCCACTCTGAAATCATCTTTATAATCAATTCCGCTGATCTCAGCATTAACTCCAGCAACAAATTGATCTACTAACCACTATTTTTGTGTGAGCTGTTCTTTTGTTTTATCTTCCCCTTGAAGCTGATTAATATGATTATTTTCATTTACAATTTGTCTCTGAAATTCTGAGCCAGGTTGTATAAATTCTGGTTCGTCATCAAGTAATTCACTTATAAAGACATCGACTTCTTCATCTGGATCGTACGCAAGATGTTCATATTCAAATCCTCCTTCAGCCATTGTTTATTTTATTTAATTTTAAAAAATATATTTAAAAAATAAAAACAATGTAAGCTTACGGAAACAAACTCAACCCTTACAGAAAACTAAGAGAACCTCATGGTGCCAAGGGCATCCGCACAAGTGTAGTAATAACTAATAATCCATCATCAATAGACCAAAACCAGCAACTGCTTGTGAGATTTCCCAATCTAAGTACTAATGATGTAATAGTTCCTCGTACTGCTCGTCTTGCCTTTGAAATAGAACTTAAAAGCAGAACAGACGCCAACGCTACTCTATACCAGAATCTGGGTAGAGCAATTGTGAAAAAAATGACAGTAAGAATAAGTGGCAATGAAATCATGTCAATAGATGACAGTGATATATATCATTGTTATGTAGATTTATGGAAAAGCCCTACTGAACGAGTAAACATAGCTTACCAAGGTATTGGTAAAGCAAACATGTTAAAACATAGAGTTGCCGCGGGAGATGCTTCCTCAGACACCGAAGATGAAGCTATAGCAGCAGCTTATGGAAATAGATTTTGTATTCCATTGGACTTTGAAATGTTAGAAAGTCATATGCCATTTTATCAAGCGGGGCTTGGTGATAGGTTAGAATATGAATTAACGTTTAACGATTATAACAAAGTTATCAAAAGCAGTGATGCTGATGCATCTTATGTAATAAAAAATATCTGCTTGGAATTTGATATGGTTAGTGATGTTGAATTATCCAGACAAATAAGACAGCAAATCAATGGTAAGATAGTATTTATGTATGATCGTATCTTGCGACATAGAAAAATAATAGCAAACAAATCTGAAACCCTTTGGAATATCAACATTAATGTACCAGCACAGAGCATGAAAGGTATTTTAATGCTGTTTGAAGACCCAGAAAGAACAAACACGGAATCCTTTTACAACCCAAAGATTGAAAAGGTTGAAATGACAATAGAGGGCGTACCAAATCAGTTGTATAGTCAGGGCATGAAGGCATATCAACATTGGGATGAAATCATCAAATATTTTGCCTTGACATCAAAAAGAAACAAAGAGACAGAAATAGTAGCGAGGGACTTAAACTTTACCAATGTTTCTCTTGAGACCTATCTAACAAAATCATATGCTTTGTGGCTTGACCTTAGAACATGTGATGACAATTTATTATATGGCAGTGGAAGAAAAATAGAAAACGGCAGTGAAGGCATAACGATACTAATAAATAAAAAAGCAGATGCAGATCAACGTTTAAATATTTATCTATATATAATACAAGATGCGCAAATCAATTTCGAAGATGGAAGATTCAAAGAATCACGATACTAAATATCCTAAATATTCACACAGTGCCATTATCTGTGGTCAGACAGGCTGCGGCAAAACAGAGTTTGTTCTTGACATACTTGAAAAAGAGTAGGTTGGAGTTTTTGAACATATAATTATATTGTGTCCAACCATAGAGTGGAACGAGGCTTATAAAAATAGATCCTGGATAGGAGATGTGAGAAACCCGAGAGATAAAAAAAAAAAAATTGTCAATCCTGTTAGCAAAGGCAAAGAAATGTTACAAGAACTGTTGCGTTTATTTTTCAAACAATATGCTGGCAAGCCCACATTATACATCATTGATGATTGCTCCGCCACAAAAGAATTAACAAAGAAAAAAGATATGTTGTCAGAGTTGGCATTCTCTGGTCGTCACGCCAAACAATCAGTGTGGGTCATTTCGCAGAGATTCTGTATTGAAAGATTTAAGAGAGCAAGCAAAATGGTTGTGTATGTTTTACACCAAAGACAGAGATAGTTATGAAAATTGTTTGAGAGAAAATGATGTTATTCCGACGCTGGAAGAGAGAACCAGAATAAGAAAAGCTTTAGCTAAGACTAAATATTCCAAGTTAATTTTGAGGACTGACCAACCAACTGGTTATTGGGTTGAATAATTTTTTCAAAAATAAAAAACTAGAGTGCCAATGCAACCAATGCACTCAATGCACCAACCAATACCGGTACAACAGCACTATCCATGTTATTCTTTTTACGTTGTATCGGGGCTTGTAAAACATACCTTCTTGGCTCACATATAAAATATTCTACGCCATCCTTTGTCACAGAAATTACAGGCGTTTCCTGTGCACCTTTTGCGTACGTTTGTAAAAAATCACTTTCTGAAACACATATACAACATTTTAAGTCATCCTTTGTCATAATTTACTGTGCTATTTTATTTTTGTCATAATCACTAATCTTATCGTCTGTTATTTTCAAATCCATTTTTTATATATAATATTTTTTTATTATTACAAAATATATTTATTTCATAATATCCGCAGGTATAATTCCTTTTTTTTACAACTGTTGCTAATAGTAATACTAACAGCAAAGTAGCAATGTTAATAGCAATACTGACATGAATATAGTAATACTTATAGCATTGCTCATAGCAAAGTAGCAATGTTAATAGCAATGCTTGCAGCAAATTAACAATGCTAAAAAAATAGCAATATTAATAACAATGCTATTAACAATACTAACAATTACTAGTTGTATAAATATCGCAGCTGGTTGTTTTGTATTTTATATTTATTTCAAGATAAAAAATAAGATTACTAATATAAAAATGAATGCGGAAGAACTATTACAAAATATATCGGAACAGACGGAACCAGATGAACCAAAGCAACAAGAAACAAAAAAAGAAAGATTATCAGCCATAGTGGCTGGCGGTGGTAGCCGTCAATATTTGGGTAAAGACATACAACTCACGAATATAGATGGCATGTCCCCGGATGAAATTAACAAACTTTACTGCAGATATCAAGCAAGGCTTGGGGCAAGCATGACTAAGACTTCAGGAAATTCTTTTATTAACTTGTATGTGATGGGAGTATCAAAATATTTTAATGTCACCAATCCACCAAACCTGACAGAAGATTTGGAGGAAGACCCATTTATTAATCATGCTTTGACAAGCGCTTGTTGTGAGTTGTATTACAGGTATGGAATGTGCTTAGCACCATTTACAGCAATACTGACAACTGTTAGACATATTGATTTTAATAAAAATAAAATTATAGATAATATAAATGATGGAGAACCAAGAGAGTGAAGTTATACCTGTACAAAAAGTAAAAAATCCAAAAAGAATAGAAGCTGGAAAAAAAAGAGCAGCGGCAAGAAAGGAAAGCGTCAGGATGCACAAAATGCTGCAGAGCAAGATGCAGAGCAAGATGAAATAACAAAAATAACAATAGGTGAAGAGGAACCAGAAATCAAAATAAACGTATACAAAAATTATATTCCACCGTGTCTGGTTTTATTTGTAGGCATTGCTGGGTTGGGTTTGTATATTTATAACAAAAAATCTGCTACGCAACCTGTGCAACCTGTGGCTGTTCATGTTGCACCAAAAGACCCGTTTGATTGTTTTTAATAATTTATTTAAAAAAATAATATAAAAAATAATATAAAAAAAATGGCAACAAGTATTGACGGAAAACAAATTGTAAATATGATGTATCACGCTAGAGTGGAAACACTTCTAACTGTTGGATATTCTGAGATTGGCAGAAAACTACTAAACAGACCAGCACCTAAAGTAGATTTTAATATGACAGATGTTGGGATGCTGTCTGTGGATATAATGTTAGCAATGGCTACAAAGGATATGCTGATTAAGCAAGGTATTATTCCTGCGGATATTATGAAATAATTTCAAAAAATATATATATAAACAAAAATGGCAAGTGCAGTAGCAATGATGATAGGTGGCGCATTAACAAACGCATTGGCGTTTAGCGGTTCAAATTATTTCTTTTCAAAAATGGGAAGTCATTCAGATGAGGAAAGACAAAGGCATGACAAAGCCGTAGAACAATTAAACGCAGCACAAGCGGAGTGGAATAAAAAAAGAACAGAGAGATTAGATTTTATTAATAAGCAACTGCAAAAAGAGCATCATGCAGAGCAGACTTTTGATGATGTGGACCAAGCTATGAAGCAGTATTATTATACAACTGGCAAACATTTGCTTTTGGAACCGGAGCCCAAGTTGAGTGATTTTTATACTCCATCTCCGGATCAACAGAATAGAGAAATTACGTTTATTGTGGTGGGCATGGCTGAAACTGGATTTGTGGCGTACAAATTGAGTTCATAAAAAAAAAGTTTAAAACTATAATTACTTTGGATTTGGAATGACTAAGTATGTTTACTTTGGAATAACCTTTGAAAAGACTAAGTCATATGCATGATACCTATTTTTTTTTGTTGTTCTTACATGGTTTCAATCCAAGTGGTCGCATATAATATGGTGGTTTAGCACTCTTCTCTAATTTATCTTTGAGATGACCAGGCGCCCATACTTCACCGTTGTCTATTAATGTCAATACCATGGATGGACCATATTCAGTATCCAGTATTTTCGTATCTGTAATAGTGTATATTTTATTTATTTCCAAGTCTGTCCATTTCTTTGTGCTATATTGATTTTGCTCTTCAAGCAGTTCATCGAATCGTGCAGTTGTGATATCCATTTTTTTTTCTTTTATAGTTATATAAATTTTAATCTTTAGTAGAAAAAAATGGAAAAGATTTATTACAGCCCAAAAGGATTTTGGAAAGGTTACTCAGCAGTTAAAAAATTAGCAAAAGAGGCTGGTGTCAGTGAAGAAAAGGCATTAGAATTTTTAAAGAAACAAGCTGTGTGGCAGATTTATTTACCTGCTCCAAAACAAATAGTTAGACCAAGGTTTGATGTTTCTGCTAAGAATGGAGTGCATCAAGCTGATTTGTTATTTTTACCGCATGATACTTTTGGCTTTGGCCGTGGACGCAAGACATATAAATATGCATTGACTGTGGTTGATATTGCGAGTAGATACAAAGAAGCAGAGCCACTGACTTCCAAGGATAGTAAAGAAGTTGCCAAAGCATTTGAGAAAATATACAGTCGGCATTTGAAATATCCAAAATTATTACAAGTGGATCCAGGCAGAGAATTCATGGGTGCAGTATCGCAGTTGATGGCGAAACACAAAGTAAATATCAGACAGGGCAGAACAGAAATACACAGAGACCAAGCTTTAGTGGAAAGATTTAACAGAACATTAGCTGAAAGATTGTTTGGCTATCAGTATGCTAAGGAAATAGATTCCCAAAAACGCAACAGAGAGTGGGTAAAGAGATTACCAGAAGTTGTCAAAGCAATAAATGTGGAAACAAAAAAGCCCCCTCCTGTTGAAACAAAAACATTAAAAGGTGATCCTATCTGTATGAATGCAAGTGTAAGATATTTATATCAACCTGGGGAGCAAGAAGGCGGAAGACGCAGAGCAACTGATCCAATGTGGAGTGTAGATATTCACAAGATTAAAAGTTATATGGTGACGCAAGGTATAAGAGTTTATTATTTGAAAGCACCAGCGCCTCACAGAGGATTTGTCAAAGAAGAACTACTTATTGTTCCTGTTGATACTCAAATTCATAAGTTTTTATAGAAACCATGTGCATCAGATGTAATTCCATCTTCTCGAATGTATCTTTTAGTGTAAAATGGTGACAGTGTTACTTTGTTTACTGTTTCGCCGTATATTTGATACTTCATCGTGCGTATCATATTCATCTCATGGGTGTATTTTTTCTTGTTAAACAATGCATCCTTGTAGTTTTAAAAGTTAATATTTTTTTCGATTACGTATTTTTTTACACCCTTTGCTTTCTTAATGAGTTGTTCATCCGCTCTCAAAATAGAATATAGCTTGGGTCTTAATCCAACATACTCAGCTATAGCAACACCAGCACATTCGTCTTTCATTTTATCCAATACTTTTTTGTTTGTATCATCATGCATTGGGTGGTTTTGAGGATAATCACTTAGATCATACTCATCTTTCATTTCAGCCATGTCTTTGTATGCATCATCTGTTGTAATGTCTACCAGTAGGCTGTCAGTGTCTGTGTATAATAAAGTACAGTCATTTCCGTACCTTTTTTTCAGGGTATTATAATACCAATCATACATCATATACTTTGATAAATCCAATACTGACATTCCAACATAAATTGGTTTGTTTAATCTTAATTTTGTTTTGGTCACATGTATTGCTGACAATTCATCTGAAAATTTTATACGCCTGTTAAAGTTGGGTTTGGCTATTATTTTTCTTATCTTTTCATTTCCAGAGCCGTCAGTTCTGACTAGTTTTATATCAGTCCGCTTGCGTAGATTTTCCATTGTTTTGCCAAACACAGAGTTGTTCATAAGTTTGTAAAAACCTTTTTCAAATTGTGATTTAGCTTTTTTCCTAAGTTCTGTGTTTAAACGAATATTTGATTCCATCCATGGTTTTTCATTAAATTCTAATACTCTGTGTACTTTTTTTAGTTTCATACCCAAAGATAAATACAGTTGCAGGGTTTTGTAATGTAACACATATTTATCTTTGTCCATATGATTGGGGACTAGTTGTTCTACATTTATCATGCTATTATTTTCCAACAAATCTGTCTGGTATTCAGACAAACATTCTTGTTTCACTGCTATTCTTTCCGGTGCAAGCGGATAGTCATTGTGAGCTTCATGAAGTTCTTTAGGATATTTCAAATCAACTTCAAGTATTTGTCCCTTACCAGGTTTTGGTTTAGAATATTTTCCTTTCTTGTTTTTGGCAGTGAAGGTGCCTAGACTTGAGCACCAATATCTTCCCCAGTCTTCGATGAATGGCGATGGTATTCTGGATTTTTCAAGTTGACATGTAAGTTGATACTCACATGTAATTATAAATTGTTTTAAAACCAAATCTTGGGCATATAGGACTTGGACCGGGAACCAGGGGGTCAAAATGGTAGTTGCCGAAAGTAGTCCTATATACAGTTGACAGTAGTGTTATTTGAGATGCTGTGTGAATGAAAGTGCACTCCACAGTTAGTGTAGATTAATATTTTTGTGTAGAGAGTAGATTACCAGATATTTTGCTGCAAGAATCAGGTTAATCAGAGCTGAGACAAGTGAATGGCACTACTTTTTGCGAGGTAAGATTTGTTTGTGTTCTTCGTCAGATTTGACCTGAAGTCATCAGAATCGATACCTACTTTCACTTTGAGCAAAATTCTGAAGTTGAAAGCCGAAATGGAGCTTGATTTTCTGCTATGTCTGTGTTGTGCTGGCTTTCAAGATGGTTTACTGACAGTTTCAAGTATGACGGAGTATGATGGCATGTGTGACACCATTTTAGGCTATCATGTAAGTCTATGGGAAATTAATAGTGGTCCAATTCCAGCGTAATTCTCCAAGTTGTAACGCTTCCAAGTGCTTCGTCAACTTGCTTCAGTTTATATATAAATAAGCATATTCTGCCTTTAACCTAAACATGCACAGAAACAACCACTAATTACAAAGACAATCAAAAGAGTATAACATCAGAAACGTAACAGTGAGATTGCAATATATTTGTATCATGTTTGGTAAATATGTTGCTGGTCGCACAGTTTAATGATCAAGTAGGGTGTTCCAGGGAACACGTGTGTCGCCTGTCGGGTGCTTATTTCATCAGGTTTAATCTTACTATAACATCTGAAAACCGCACAATCCTTTATGAATTATGGAGCAGATTATTTTTTTAAATTGTTATTTAGTTTATGAAAAGTGTCCTATAAACTCTGCATGGGATAACTGATAAGGTGGAAATGTATAAAGTTTCATGACCATGTGTCAACATGAGGTAGGTTAGATTACAAGTTGAAGTTTTATGAAAAGGGCCAAAACTCCATCAAAATGGAAGTCAGAGTATTTGGACTTGTCAATGGCACTGAATATTTGATAAAGAAAAACTGTATAAAGTTTTATGACCATAGGTCAACATTTTGCCAAGTTATTAGCCAGGTTACTAGGGTTAGGTTGGAGGTTATTTTTTATGAATAGGTGCATAACTCGGCCTAAAATATTGGACATGTGTAAAAACATTTCGGTAAGATGAAGATTTGTGTGAAGTTTCATGAACATAGGTCAAATACTTTTCAAGTGACGGTCAGTCATGAGCTTGGTAAGGTTAACGGTTTGTGAAAAGGGACAAAACTAGTCTGGGTTATTGGTAGGGCTGCAACTTTACAATATGCTCATGATATGATACGTATGGCGATCCTTCACTGGCGATACGATACGTATTGCTATACACAGTTTCATTAAATAATAACTTATTTTCACGAAATAAGAAAAAATATTACCATAATGAGGTGTGTGTGGGGGGGGGGGGGTATATACAGTAGCTACTTGCATTAATTCACGTCCCTTACCAGTGACCCCAAATGCAATTCCAACTTCCTTTTCAAAAAAGCTACCTTCCCATAAAGTTTCTTATTCCTAAGTAAAGTTATTGAGCGGAAACCATTTTTCGAATGATATAAGAGTTCCCATGGAAAAACATGATTCCCATGGGAAAACATGTTTCCCATGGGAAAGTTCACCTTGTCAAACATTTCGATTTTATGCCCCCACCACCGAATGGTGAGGGGCATATAGCGTTAGCCATGTCCGTCCGTCCTTCCGTCCCAAAATGTTTGTGTGTCCATCTCCTTCCACACTTTTCAACCGATTGCTTCGAAACTTTACAGGATGCTTATCTATGATGTCAAGATTCCCTGTCAAAATCGAACAATATTGATATGTTCCAGGGTTACAGCATCTTTTTTTACTAAAACATGTATTGTAAACTAGATTGTCATGTACATTCATCAGTTTATCTGATATCGATTTCTGTAATAATAATGCAGAGGACATCAGTGTCAACCTAAGGGAACTTTAATGTAAACATTTATGAGTGTAATTATTTTATTTTTACCTTATATCATCTATTATCCATTAAGTAATGCCATAGTAAAGTGTTTATCAATGCGCTTTTTATGTAAGCTGCCATTTTAAATCTACACGTCGCATTGCATTGTGGGAAGAACACTGGATGTCACTGTAGTCTGCTATGTTTTAGCTCTCAAAAAATAGTGTAGTTCAAATTCGATCTACGTTTATTTTATAATCCCACATCAGATTTTGATATAAAAGGTCTAGTCATGTTTATTAATTATTACTCTTTAAGGTTTTATATATAATTATATGTTAGAAATAGGTTTAAATACTTTATTTTGTGTTTGTTTATCAATGGGCATACTTTGTTTACATTGGTTACGCTATGGCGGCTCCGCCAGATTTGTAGGATTCCGCCAATTATTCCCGTGGAGGAGATGGCGGATTGGCGGAATTCGGGGGAACTGGCAGATGGCGGATGGCGGAATTGTGGTGGATTTGGGGGTGTAGTATAAAAGCTTCCTCCAGGTTTTGGAGGAGAACTCCGAAATTTTAGTTCCAACTGTGAGCATCTAAGTTTATTGAAGGTTAAGATTTAGTTAATAAATTATTTACGCGGTTCAAATAAAGATATTCTAATAGACTTGCACACTATTAGATAAGATATATTTTAATGTTGAAAGAATTAGACATTCAGATAATTACTTTGTTAATTTTACCACTGACAAGTACTGTAGATTAACAAGGGGCATTAGCAATTGAGAAGTGATTATACTATTGAAATTACCTTATCGTTGTGTTACTCAAGAATTGTTACAAGCATTTTTATACATGCAGTTGTGCTTATATTTCTGTCATTGAATTTATAACGACATATTATAAGTTAATTTACTGAAGCTGTCTCCTGTGTTTATTCTCCAGTCCATACACTTAATTAACATTTAGCTGGAGTCCATTTTAGTTATAACTATTATTTAAACATACGCTACCAAAGGAACAAGAATGTACATATGGTACTATACGTTACCAAAACATTAGGATAATAGCCGGCACGAAACATATATGGTGGTCAGCGATGGGATTTGCTAGCACTTAGCAGATTTAGAGAAACAAACCTTGAAGGCCTTATCATGGGGAAAAATAAACAAGCCAATGAGAAAAACAGCACACAGTTTTTATTCAGCTTACCAAGAATGGTAGAAGAAAGAGAAGAAAATTGTGAAGAAAAAAATACTTTAACTTGTTCAGGAGTTTCAAGTCAACAACACAGACAACAAGACAGCCACACACAGGGCTATATTGATATGGAACAGAGCTGCAGTGCCAGACCTGTAGATGATCACGTGCTTGAGTTGCACATGCGAAGTAGGGATAACTCATGTACACTGTACTAGAGTAGATATCAATAATAAAAAAGGCTAAGTTCAGAAAATGGTCAGAAAAATCAAGCATATCATTCAGATAATAATGTATATGATCAACCAAAACTACAGCGAAGTACTGTCAAATGTAGTTGACAGAAGTAGTCAAGAGGACATACATAAGCAACAAGCTAGCAGTTATTTACAAGGTACCTTACAGCAAATAACAGGTGTAACTGAAAATGTTATGGCCATGTTAAGAGAAATGAAGAATAGCAATATAAATAACAGCCATAATCAAAATGAAGGGGCAGGAGAGAGGTCAAATATCGTCATCAGTGATATCGTCATCAGTGATGGAGAATCACAATGGGAGTTATGAGAGACACAAGCGCAATATGACAACCAAGAAAGGGGACATCACAATTCACGATAGAATTATGAGAGACCACAAAGATATTATCCTTAGATGAGAGAATGTACACACCCTCATAAAAGAAAGACATCAAATTACCACCTTTTGCTGGAAAAGAAAACTGGAAGGTATGGTTCAATCGATTCGAAGCAATAGCTGAGAACAAAATGTGTGTTCCGATGACAAGCTAGACCACTTACTTCCGAATCTACAAGGCACTGCAGGTGGATTTGTTTATTCACAGCTACCAAGACAGGTTTTAGATGATTACCACCTACTCACAGATGAATTGAAAAGCAGGATCAGAGTGATAGAAACACCGAGAACATTTGCTGCACAATTTAGCCGACGAAAGCAGAAAATAGATGAAAGTGTTGAGGATTACGCCACAGAACTCAAAAGATTATATGTCAAAGCCCATGGTTTTCGTGATAGCAAAACAAGACAAGAAGACTTGATCCGCCGTTTTCTGGATGGTCTGGCCGATGATGATGCGAGATTTGAGGTGGAGTATAACAAGGAACCCGAGTCTATAGATGACGCCGTGTACCATGTAGTCAACTGTATACATACTAAAAGCAGAAGTTCAAACTCTCCATATAGAGAAAGAAGGTTAAGGAAGTTGTAAGAAGAACAAATACAAAAGATAGTGATGATGAAGAATCAGACTGTTCAGCTACAGAACACATATGCAGAATACCACATTTAAAGGAGAAACAGGGCACAAGTGCGACAAAAGTGAATAGCAGTAAAACAGAGATAAAAACAGAGTTAAAGGATGTTAAACATAACTTACAAAAATCTACAACACCAGCTTCAGAAACAGAAAAACTATTAAAACTGTTGTTGGAAGGAATCACAGAATTGACCGTTGAGAAACAGAAGATAGAAAGTAAACAAACGGGTGTGAGAAAAGAAATTGTCTGTTATGCATGCCAGCAAAAGGGTCATATATCAAGGGAATGTCCAGCAAAAGATTCAAGAGAAGGAATACTGCTAGATGGAACAGAAGGGGTACATCACTAGGTCAGAGGTCATTTGATAGGACACCCAGAGAACAGTACCATGGTCAGTCCAATCATTTAAACTAGAACGGGATAAATCTGATGGTCGTGGGAGTGCCCATAGTTTCACAAATGGCCATGTAGTAATGGATAAAGAGTAGTCAATTAATTATGAGAGTGTGGTAGGAAGAAATAAGCCATGTAGTGTTGGGGTCTACATAAAAGGCACGATACAAGGTCAACCTATCATTTTTACAACGGATACAGGGGCAACTAGAACAGTAATTTCAGACAGAATTTATAACAGACTTACAGAGGGAAACAACCCCGTTTTAACAAAAGCAGCATGTTTAAAAGGAGCTGGTGGCATGCCACTAAAAGAATTGGGGGAAGCAATATTTACAATAAAGTTAGGTCCAGTGGAGCTAGAGAAAGAGATTATCGTAGCTGAAATTGAAGACGATAGGTTACTGGGGATGGATGTCTTACAAAATGATGAAGGGGGTCCTGCTGATATCTTAATGAGTCGGAGCGTCATCCTTATGAATGGAAAAGAAATACCATGCATACAAGTGGGAACATGCGAAAAGGTTTGAAAGGTCATAGTAGCAGATCACGTCATCATACCAGGCCAGAGTGAAGCTATTATTGATGTATATGTGGAGAGAGATGAAATAGATGATTTAACAAGGCAATCAGCATTTACTATAGAACCCACAGAAAACTATAAGGAAACTTATCCGTTACAGATGGCCACTACATTAGTAGATATAAGCGCAAATGACACCAGTAAGGTTAGGGTTTTAAATCCATTTCCCACTGCTGTGTCTTTAAGACAAGATACCATAGTGGGAAATGCTGTGTTAATCGCAAAAGACTACCAGCTGCAAACCATTACACAAGTTGAGCATGCACGCGAATCCGAGAACAATTACTCGATTCGTAGAATACAGTTGGACGCCTACAAGTCAGAAATGACTTAAAAATGCGATACACAAGGTAAAACAGAGCTCGAAGTTCCACTTCTTATTAAAGACTTATATAAAAGGTCCACTGAAGGGAAGGTACCAGATGAAAAGCGCGAAGTAGCAAATTTGCTTATTAAGTATCAAGACACCTTTTCAAAGGGTGAGTGGGACATAGGCCTTACACATCTTGCAGAGAACTCGATAGATACTGGTGATGCAAGACCGATAAAGCAAGCTCCAAGAAGAGTTACCTTAGCATATGCCGACGTGGAGAAAAAGGCAATTGAGGATCTTTTAGCTAAAGGTGTTATTCGTAAAAGGACTTCTCCTTGGGCTTCGCCAATAGTACTCGTTAAGAAAAAGTGTGGGTCTATTCGTCCATGTGTTGACTACCATCGACTCAATGCACTAGTGAAGGCAGACGGTTTTCACTTGCCTAGAATTCAAGACTGTCTAGATGCAGTATCAGGCTCTTGTATATTCAGTACATTTGACTTAACAAGCGGTTTCTTCCAAATCCTTCTCCGAGAGACAGATATGCCGAAGAGTGCATTTTGCTGCAAATTTGGCCTGTTTGAGATGACCCGGATGCCTTTTGGTTTGAACAATAGTAGCGGTACATTTCAACGAACCATGGAATTAGGAACATGGAATTGGCCTTACAGGGTCTTCATTGGGAAACTTGCATTATCTACATAGACGATGTAATAGTAAATGGGAAAGATTTCAATGAGAACATTGTTCGAGTAGATCAGTTTCTATCAAAAATGCAAGCTGCGGGTTTAAAATTGAAACCTAAGAAATGTGAAATGTTGAGACCAGAAGTTATATAGTATCGGATAATGGGGTGAGACCTAACCCAATAAATATTGCAAAAATAGTTGATTGGCCAACACCTAACAATCCAAAACAAGCCAAGCAAATAGTTGCCATGGGTTCCTACTACCGCCGGTTCATATAGGACTATGCCAAGCTGGTTAGACCTATGGTTGAGTTAACAAAGAAACGGAAGGAGTTTATGTGGAATGACGCCTGTCAGGATTCATTTCTTAAGATGAAAAGAGCACTAGTGAGTCCTGAAATAATGGGTTACCCAAGGGAACGATGGGGGTGAATTTAGTTCAGAGGTAGGGATAGGGGCCGTTCTTTCTCAGATGCAAGATAACCGCGAACTGGCGACCGATAAGCCTTCTCAATGTTGATTACAAAATAGCTTCCAAGGCAATTGCCAACAGAATAAAACCAGTATTATCCTATATCATAAGTAATGCACAGGCAGGCTTTATTAAAGGACGATACATTGGTGAAAACATTAGACTACTATTTGAAATGTTAGAATACATAGAAGACTTTGATATTTCATCCCTTTTATTCTATTCTGATTTTGAAAAGGCTTTCGATAGTTTAGATCATGGTTTTATAATAAACTGTCTTAAACACTTCAACTTTGGAGAATCACTTATAAATTGGGTAAAACTATTTTACTCGGATTCAAAAAGCTGTATCATTAATAATGGACACATGTCAGATTTCTTTACTATTGCCAGAGGAGTACGCCAGGGATGTCCATTGTCCCCTTATCTGTTCATTTCATGCATAGAACTTTTATCATATGAAATATATACTAATACAGACATAAAAGGTGTTAACATCAAAGGACATGAGTTCAAGCAATCATTATTTGCAGACGATGCCACATTCATCACAGACGGATCAAAAAAATATTTTACAACTTTAATTGATGTACTAGATAATTTTAGCTTTATTTCTGGTCTCAATTTAAATACATCCAAATGTACTGTACTAAGAGCGGGCCGTCTAAAACATAATGCTACAATCTACTGTGCGAACAAAAAGTTTCACTGGTGCTCTGATAATGTAAAATCATTAGGAATGGTGTTTCATACTGACAAATCAAAAAACTTCCAATCAAATTTAATACCTAAGATAAATGCTTTTTGTAATTGTTTGAAAAATGGCAGCACAAAAAGCTGACACTCCTTGGGAACATTACTGTGCTAAAATCCTTTGCTTTGCCCAAGTTGATTTACACGTTGACAGTACTTCCGAACCCTCCGAAAGAATATATAAAAAGTCTAAACGACACCATGTTTAATTGTTTATGGGATAACAAACCTGATAAAATTAAAAGAGAAGTAATTACTCGAGGGTATGAAGATGGAGGACTGAAAATGATCGATTTAAATAATTTTTTGATATCTCTAAAAGCTGGCTGGATAAGACGAATATTTGACTCTGAAAATAACGGCAAATGGAAGATTTTTTATGCCGATAAAATTTCAAATTATGGTAGTAAATTGTTATTTGAATGTAACTTAAATAAATCAGATATGAAAGTGTTAATTCCAAACAACGGTTTTTTTGCAAGACGTTGTAATTGCATGGCAACACATTCACTTTCAATCAAACAAAAGTAATAGGTGAAGAAATCATTTGGAATAACTCAAACATAAAAGTAGGAAATAAAACAATTTTCAAAAAGTCCTGGTTTGATAGAGGAATACAATTTATAGAACAATTATATGATTATAGAAAAAAAGAGTTTTACACTTTTAAAGATCTAACTGATATATATGAGATCCCTAAATACGATTTCTTATTTTATATGTCTATACTATCAAGTATACCAAAAGATTGGAAATCAAAATTGAAGTTAGAAAATATAAATATAAAAAGAGATGAGACACTCCTAAACAAATTGTTAAAGGCTAAACGGGCCAATACATTTTTATATGAATATCAAATGAATATTGACAGAAAAATAGAAATTAAATCAGAGAAAAAATGGAAAGCTTTTACAAATACTACATTAACGTGGAAAAAAATATATATGCTGCCAATGAAAGCAACTATAGATACGAAACTCCGAGAATTTCAATATAAATATTTAATGCGCATAGTACCGACAAATACATTTTTATTCAAATGCAATATTGTTCAGTCCAATCTCTGCGACTTTTGCAGTATGCATATTGAATCATTTGTTCTGGGAATGTAATATTGCTCAAACGTTTTGGTCGGAGTTAAAAACATACATTTCCGGCTTAAACTTATTCATAGATTTGAACTTTGACACTATATCTTTTGGCATAACAGATTTTCTATCAATAACACTATAAAAAACTTCTTGATTATTAGTGGAAAGTATTTTATTTTTAGAAATAAATGCACAAACACCATTCCTAAATTTATTTGTTTCAAGACTTATCTATACAGACGAATCGAAATTGAAAAATGTATAGCACTTGCGAACGATAAATTAGAGACCCATGAGACAAAATGGCGAAACTTTATTAACTGATCGATCAAGTATAAGTATTAGACACCAAATTAGACAAACCGAAACTCTACTTCTTTCATCGTACATTTTCACTTCTTCTATCTGTATTATTTGTCTGTCTTACTTCTCTTCCTTTCTTCTATGAACTATTTTCTTCATCTACTCTCTACATAACTAAACTGTTTCACTGGAAATCTTTGTTGGTTAAGTCTATGAACATGTCTTGAATAAAATACTGTTTGATAGAATATATATATCTTGATAATATCGTTATGCATTATTGTATGATATGACTTACAAATGTTTTCTTGTGAAATAAAATATTAAATTATAAAAAAAAAGATATGCGCGAACGAGTTCTGGCCTATGCTAGTCGATCCTTGAATAAAGTCGAGCGCAATTATTGTATAACTGAGAAAGAACTTTTAGCAGTCCGTTACTTTATCGATTACTTCAGGCAGTATCTCTTAGGCAGAAGATTCATTGTCAGAAGCGACCATCAGGCACTGGTTTGGCTATTCAGTCTGAAAGAACACAGAGGCAAGATAGCCAGATGAATGAAGGTGTTAGCACAGTATGATTTTGCTATAGAGTACAGACATGGAAAGAAACCCTAAGGGAACTTTAATGTAAACATTTATGAGTGTAATTATTTTATTTTTACCTTATATCATCTATTATCCATTAAGTAATTCCATAGTGAAAGTGTTTATCAATGTGCTTGTTTATGTAAGCTGCCATTTTAAATCTACACGTCGCATTGCATTGTGGGAAGAATACTGGAGGTCACTGTAATCTGCTATGTTTTAGCTCTCAAAAAATATTGAAGTTCAAATTCGATCTACGTTTATTTTATAATCCCACAACAGATTTTGATATAAAAGGTCGAGTCATGTTTATTAATTATTACTCTTTAATGTTTTATATTTAATTATATGTTAGAAATAGGTTTAAATATTTATTTTGTGTTTTTTTATCAATGGGTATACTTTGTTTACATTGGTTACGCTATGGCGGCTCCGCCAGATTTGTAGGATTCCGCCAATGATTCCCGTGGAGGTTGTCTTGCATACAGGCTTAAAGATATTATGTCACTGTATGTTAAGTAAACTTATAAGAGACAAAGTTGAAAACGTATTTTAATGACAAATAACACAACATTGATCTGAAATTGTTCAGTTGCAGTAAACTTTATCTTGGTATGAGTCGAAACAGGAAATCATTATTGCCTTCGCAATGAGTATCTACGGACTACATCTAATTTAGATGATTACATATGATGTCTAGATGTGTATATCCTCTCGGCATCAAAATCGTTCCAGTATTACCGGAGTTACGCATATTTTTTGCCAAATTTTACGTTAAAATATCTTTTGTGTCAATCTCCTCTCACAGTTTTCAACTGATTGTTTCAAAACTTTACAGGATGATTACATATAATGTCCAGATGTGCATATCGTTGCAGCATTAAAATAGCCCTGTTGTTAATGGAATTAATTAAGGCCATTTTTCGTCAAAATTTACATGAAAATATATGCGTATTTTACGTCTGCATATCACTTCGTATTGTTTTCGGTGAAAGCATCTATGTACCATGGACACACTTCTAATTTTGTTTCGTATATTAATATATTTAGAGTTTCCATAGTGACAAGATTATCATTTTAATTCACTTTTCATTTCCCGGTTATAACCGTGATATGGACTATTCCTCATGTATTAAACGATTGGCCTAGAGAGGTTTGGAAGTAATTTAAGGATTGAATTAGATATTACGATCTTTCTACAGGAAATGAGAAACATTAGGCTAGTTTAAAACGGTGAAGCCTGAAAGGTGTATATTTTTTACTGGGAATTGAGGCGCAGCAAGGCACAATAGTTTAATGCAGGCATGTGCAGTAGAAATGTAAATATTTGTTTATAAACCATTTTGCCATCAAATAAAAAATGAAACGATGGAGTATATTATGTCTGTGTCATCTTGTTTTATTAAAACTATGTATCGCAAAATTACACTTTGATCTCCTTGATCTATTAGTAACTGTTAATTCTAGAGGATAAGTTTATGTGTACTGAAGAAACCTCTTGTTAAAGTTCCCCGGCCAGGTTTCATGAACATGTTTATGTTTATCTAAATCTAAATCAATACACAACAATAGATATTTACAATTCACACATTGCAATATCTGTGAAAAGCGATAATATGATTTTACTTGATGACGTCAGAGAGTATGCCCTGATGACGTAGAAAACTTTGAACAGGTAAATTAATCCACAGGTAAATGTATTTATCAATTATCTGGCAATAGTTGTGCAGCTATACAATTCAGATTTACCTCATTTCCCCGTGCACTCACGCAGTGGTAAAAGAAGTATATACGTCATGCAAATAATACTTATTTTTACATACAAGTTAGTAGCGGTTTTAAATATAATTTATGTTTCTCTACGGGACTATCAAGTCATATGATGTTTAAGAGTTACATTTGTTAATTGATAATACTACAAAAAGGGTGGCCATTCCCCTTTAAAATCGTTAATGCTAAATTTGTAGTTTGTGCAAAGGATACAAAAGTGACTGTTCATGAATTTGAAGTGTTATTGTTAACTTTTCTTAGTGTTAAATGGCTTAAACTATTTTTCACCAAATGTATGTGTGTTTCAATGGACGTATAACAATCTTGCTTTATTTTCAATCAACGAAATTATTTTGACAGCAGGAATCTTTCCATGATGTTCCTAGTTAAAGTAAGCCAGATAGAGCTTCTATAAGCAATTCAGAATAAAGGAGTTCTGTAAAGGAAGTCAGTATAAAATTTATAAAAGTTAAGCACATTTCATTATTGCACAAGGTGCGTATCAGTGATATATAACAGCCACTTATCAATAATAATGACTAAAAAGGCATTAAACTTTTAAATTTGTTATGCATTTCAGTGTCGCACGTATTTCAACTTCAATATTGAACAGTTGGATCCGGAAAAACTTTGCTTCTTGAAAAGACAGACCTCAAGGGTGCCATATGTCCTTTTAATATTAGTTGTGAAATAATAATTCAGTAAAAGTGCGTGGCTATAAAGGTATTAATTAAACAATAGACTATTGGTTTTAATGAATAAAAGTAGGTCACACAATTACTAAAATATTTATTTACGCATGTTTATATATGCATAATTGAAAAATGTATTATGATATATATAATAAAACGTAAAAACTATTGTGAGTTTCGGTTTTATTTTAAAGGTGGTACATCAGGGGGTTTTTTCTGGAAAAATCTGACATTTTAAAGATGTAACATTCATGATAAAAGCATCATATTAATTAAAACACAATGTTGCTAAGGTCTAAAATTGGAATTCACCATAGCTTTTGAATGAAATCTGGGTTAAAAGCTTAACCCTAAGGTCCCTTGTTACTATGAAAGCATATATTAACTATGGAATGAACATCCTTGTAAAGAATAAGGAGTCATTCAAGGCACTTTCATTATGTTTATGTTATGTTTACCAGAAAAATAGTTATTTGTCAGTTTTAAGTTGGACTCCTAGATCCTCACTGAAAGCTTATGTACCACCTTTAACCTCTCACAGAGTGTGAACTTTACTTCTGTGTATTGGAATTGGTAAAATATTAAAGAACAAAAGAATTGGTGTAAAGAGGCAAGTCATCGATAAGAACAAGAGGAGTGTCAAAATGGCCCTGAATTGGTTATCTCATGGTCTTTGCAAATATAAAAAAAATGATAAAACAAGGTTATCATTTAATATCAGAATTATATCTCGCAGTCAACAGATTCAAGGTTGTGACACAGAGTTTATGTTCCGATGGGTGAGGGTAGACCACAAGGCCGATACTGGTCGGATGGTTGTATCCATCTGTTCTGTTGAATAAGTGTATAACTGGTTTCAGAGAAGAAATATTTTGTTGTTGTTTTTTCAGTATAGTTTATGCAAAACATCTGATCCTGGAGTGGGGCCAAATTTGACCACATGGTCATTTGGACAAGCTTGGCAGAAGATCATAAGATTATGGTACATGCAAAATATTAGACCTCTAGCTCACGTAGTGTCAGAGAAGATTTTGTACAGATTTTCCTTTATAACTGTAAAACTGCAACACACGGGATGGTGCCAGATTTGACTCCTTAGAGGACCATAAGCTTATGCTGCATGCAATGTTATGAGAGATATGTACCTGGTGGTTTCAGAGAATTGTTTCCCTATGTAAGTGTATGTGAAACATGTGACCACAGGGGCGGAGGGCCAAACTGTTCCCCAGGGTCACCATTTTAACAAAATTGGCAGAGGATCATACGCTTGTAGTAAATGCTAAATATTAAACCTCAGGATTTTGTAAAGAGAATGTTTTTTGAAAGTTTTCCCTTATTTACCATATATGTAAAACGTGGCGCACCTGGAACGGGGCGATATCGGACCCCTTGGTAAAGGACCTTAAGCTTATTGTAAATACTAAATATTAAAGCTTCAGCTCTTGCAGTTTCAGGGAAGGAGAACTTGCTAAGACTGTGACCCCCAAGGCAGAGTCAATTTTGACCCCATCATTTAAGCACAAAACCAATTAAATATTTCTTTTGCCGCGTTGGGCGAGACACCCACAGACCGAAGTATTGTTTTTTAATGTTGCGCCTCAAACCACCCCCACACTACAAACTAAAGGTGAGAAGTTTCTCAATTTTTTATAAAGGTCACGCACGCACGCCCTCTCGGAAATTATGGATCCGCCACTGATCTATATTCATGCATGTGCGAGCACATACCAACCGGCCCATACGCAATATCAAAGGGACACACGGCAATCTTGAAGTATTTGAAATGGGTGTCTCGATTTATGTATCCAGTATCATTTTTACTTTTTCCCTGGTTACATTTAAATAAATCCAATTTTAATTATTCACTATTTCGTCTTATTATACTATAAGTTTTAATAAATTACTGGTGCAATAATATCAAAAATTAATAGTATGCAAAAATAAATGGCTTAATACAATTCTTATAATTAACATTAATGACTGAACAAATGCAAGAGACGCCGCTAGTTTAAATAAAAAACAAGACTGCCATGTGTCCCTTTAAAGCTACATCTGGAAGGAAAACCTTTTCAAACGTTTTTTCTTTATAAAAGTGTATTTAAAACTGTGACCTCCGTCAAATTTGACTACATCATTTAAGTACAAAACCTAATAAATAGGTGGGCGAGACACTCTCAGACCGAGGTCTTGTTTTGGTCTTCATTTGTTTGTTTTAATGTTGCGCCAAAACCACTGCACACTAAAAGGTGAGAGTTTCTCAAATTTTAATAAAGGTCAGGCACGCACGCCGCCCCTCCCCGACTATAAATCCGTCACTGACTATATTCAAGCATGTGAAGCACATATCCATAGGCCCATACGCACGTGCGTTTATGCGTTTTCATATAAATGCTGCGTTAAGTAGATGATGAAATTACAAAGAAACAGAATATAGATATACTGAGCAAGTTTTTTTATATACACATTATAGTCAAATACTCGCTAAAAAGTAGACGACAATAACATCATGAAGAGTATTCGGGCAATGTTTCAGAATGTGTCAATCATTATACAGGTATGAAAGCACTAATTATTTTCCCCATAGACACCAATGTTAAAGTGTCACATATTAATGATTTGCTGCAAATTCTACTCAAGTATTCAGCAGTGTAATGTTCATATAGAAAACTATTTTTCCACTTGAAAAATCACCAGAAAACGAGGGGTCATGCAAATCGAATGATTATTTGCCGAGATATGGTCTTGTGAATACCAAGGACAATAGTCTGAAATTGACAAAAGTCAGAGATATTGTTTTTAATTTTACACTATCTGAATTGTCATACCAAACGGCACTTCTTGTCAATACACCATATTAAATAGATCAAATGTTTAGAACATTCAATGGACATAAATAAAATATGAATTTTAGGTACAATTAGGACGATGAATATGCCAATTTATGTCGATTTTCATGCCAAAATTGATTTTTAAGTCAAATTCTTCAAAATTGCTGGTACCATACCTGATTATAGTAGCGAATACGAGCTAAATAATGCCAAAAATACCGCTAAAATCAGAATTGATACTAGCTGAACGCTACCAAGTCGAGTTTGAATGATAAGGAATAATATTTTACCTTTTACACAAATCTTCATTTTTCACAGTATCGTATTTTAGGGTGGTAGGGGAAAGATTTAGTGGTTTCATGCCTACCAAACATGTTGTCATGCAGATTTAATTCATGAAAATATGTTACAAACATGCAACCCTACATGTTGATACCAAAAAGACATAGTTCAACTGCAAACACTTCACCAATACGTCATTTTAAACACGAAAAAAAAATGAAACTCAAAATTACGGCTTTTATAGACAAAATTGGACTAAAAACGCTCAAAACCTATGTAATAAACTATGGAAAACTTATTTCTGAGCTTATTTTACCAACTGTAATCGGAAAAGTGTCCCTAGGTACGAATCTGAGCGCGTCCTAATTACTGCACGCATCTCTTATAAGAGGAGAAAACATGTTCAGATGTTTCTTAAATGAGGAGTTTGTGTTGTCATTTTCATAACAAGCTTAAAAACACCTACTTCATGCAAATCGAATGATTATTTGCCGAGATATGGTCTTGTTAATACCAAGGACAATAGTCTAAAATTGATAAAAGTCAGAGATATTTTTTTTTAATTTTACACTATCTGAATTGTCATACCAAACCGTACTTCTTGTCAATACACCATATTAAATAGATCAAATGTTTAGAACATTCAATGGACATAAATAAAATATGAATTTTAGGTACAATTAGGACGATGAATATGCCAATTTATGTCGATTTTCATGCCAAAATTGATTTTTCAGTCAAATTCTTCAAAATTGGTGGTACCATACCTGATTATAGTAGCGAATACGAGCTAAATAATGCCAAAAATACCGCTAAAATCAGAATTGATACTAGTTGAACGCTACCAAGTCGAGTTTGAATGATAAGGAATAATATTTTACCTTTTACACAAATCTTCATTTTTCACAGTATCCTATTTTAGGGGGGTAGGGGAAAGATTTAGTGGTTTCATGCCTACCAAACCTGTTGTCATGCAGATTTAATTCATGAAAACATGTTGCAAACATGCAACCCTACATGTTGATACCAAAAAGACATAGTTCAACTGCAAACACTTCACCAATACGTCATTTTAAACACGAAAAAAAAATGAAACTCAAAATTACGGCTTTTATAGACAAAATTGGACTAAAAACGCTCAAAACCTATGTAATAAACTATGGAAAACTTATTTCTGAGCTTATTTTACCAACTGTAATCGGAAAAGTGTCCCTAGGTACGAATCTGAGCGCGTCCTAATTACTGCACGCATCTCTTATAAGAGGAGAAAACATGTTCAGATGTTTCTTAAATGAGGAGTTTGTGTTGTCATTTTCATAACAAACTTAAAAACACCTACTTCATGCAAATCGAATGATTATTTGCCGAGATATGGTCTTGTGAATACCAAGGACAATAGTCTAAAATTGACAAAAGTCAGAGATATTTTTTTTTAATTTTACACTATCTGAATTGTCATACCAAACGGTACTTCTTGTCAATACACCATATTAAATAGATCAAATGTTTAGAACATTCAATGGACATAAATAAAATATGAATTTTAGGTACAATTAGGACGATGAATATGCCAATTTATGTCGATTTTCATGCCAAAATTGATTTTTCAGTCAAATTCTTCAAAATTGGTGGTACTATATCTGATTATAGTAGCGAATACGAGCTAAATAATGCCAAAAATACCGCTAAAATCAGAATTGATACTAGTTGAACGCTACCAAGTCGAGTTTGAATGATAAGAAATAATATTTTACCTTTTACACAAATCTTCATTTTTCACAGTATCCTATTTTAGGGGGGTAGGGGAAAGATTTAGTGGTTTCATGCCTACCAAACCTGTTGTCATGCAGATTTAATTCATGAAAACATGTTGCAAACATGCAACCCTACATGTTGATACCAAAAAGACATAGTTCAACTGCAAACACTTCACCAATACGTCATTTTAAACACGAAAAAAAAATGAAACTCAAAATTACGGCTTTTATAGACAAAATTGGACTAAAAACGCTCAAAACCTATGTAATAAACTATGGAAAACTTATTTCTGAGCTTATTTTACCAACTGTAATCGGAAAAGTGTCCCTAGGTACGAATCTGAGCGCGTCCTAATTACTGCACGCATCTCTTATAGGTATGAAAGCACTAATTATTTTCCCCATAGACACCAATGTTAAAGTGTCACATATTAATGATTTGCTGCAAATTCAACTCAAGTATGGATAATGCAGCAGTGTAATGTTCATATAGATAACTATTTTTCCACTTGAAAAATCACCAGAAAACGTGGGGTCACAAGACATGTAAAAAAGTTCTTGTTTGTTTACTAAACAGGTCAATGGTACAGCTGTTTTTATTGATCGCCTGTTTTCATTGCTCACAAAGTGTAAGCATAGAGTCGAAATTTCGAAAATGTTCATCAGTGATCCAGTAAAACCTATTAATACGCTTCTTATACATATAACCACAAAATCGAATAGAAATGGGCAGTTTTCCCCTACTTATAATGCCCGTTTCCATCGAAAAAGGAGGGATTACTTTTTATTATAGGAACTACATTCGACTACACCTCGGAGGTTTACATGTAATTGGTGGTGGTAAACCTACATCGTGAATATTCATAACCTACTCTAGGTCGTTAGCTACCTGGGGTCGTTGTGATATAGCACTGCCGAGGAGATGGCGGATTGGTGGAATTCGGGGGAACTGACGGAGGCGGAATTGTGGTGGATTTGGGGTGTAGTATAAAAACTTCTTCAAGGTTTTGGAGAAGGACTCCAAACTTTTAGTTCCAATTGTGAGCATCTAAGTTTATTAAAGGTTAAGATTAAGTTAATAAATTATTTACGCGGTTCAAATAAAGATATTCTAATAGATTTGCACACTATTGGATAAGATATATTTTAATGTTGAAAGAATTAGACAATTTAGATAATTACTTTGTTAATTTTACCACTGACACGTACTGTAGATTAACAAGGGGCATTAGGAAATACTTAAACCTAATACTATTGAAATTACCTTATCGTTGTGTTACTCAAGAATTGTTACAAGCATTTAAATACATGCAGTTGTACTTATATTTCTGTGATTGAATTTATAACGACATATTATAAGTTTACTGAAGCTGTTTCCTGTGTTTATTCACCAGTCCATACACTTAATTAACATTTAGTTTGAGTCCATTTTAGTTATAACTATTATTTAAACATACGCTAACAAAGGAACAAGAATGTACATATCGTACTATACGCTACCAAAACATTAGGATAATAGCCGGCACGTAACAATATAACCAGAGTAATGGCCCCGTTTTCGTAGAATTTTACTTGAAAATATATTGTATGTCTATCTCCTCTCACACTTCAACCGATTGCTTCGAAACTTTATAGAATGCTTACCTATGATGTCAAGATTTGCAAATCGTTTTGGTGGTAAATTGACCCAGTATTATGGCCCCTTTTTCGTCAAAATTTACGTTTTATACTGATTGTTTTCAGTGGGGGTATCCGTGTCCCATGGACACATTTCTAAGTTATAAATAATAATATTTTAGATGAACTCATATTATATAGGCAATGTGACTGAGCCTATTCGGAATTACTTCTAGATTGTTAGCTCTGCAGGCCTTTGTTAGCTCTAATGGCCGAAGGCCTGCAGAGCTTATGAGATCCGTCGTCCGTCGTCTGTCCGTCGTTTGTCTCAAGACGATAGGGCCTTCTTTAACCTTTACCAGATTGTTATTATCAATGTAAGCTCGGAAAGGTTCGAAAACCAGCCAGATCGAACCAATAACAGCGGAGTTATGGCCCTTGATTTAGTTCAAAATACGGAATTACTTGCTGTTTTTGCCAAAAACCGGCCCGGCAAAAAAAACCGGCGGCTGTTATATAACAAATGTGCCAAATAAGTATTAGCAACAAAAAAAATCAAACAAATCTGATCTGCCAGTTTGTTTAAAACTTTGTATTTTAACTCAGATTGAGTATTTACCCGTGTTTTGTTTTTATAGGGAAAATTCTCTAATTTTTTTATTGAGGAAATAAAACAAAATGCTCTATTTTGCATCGAAAACCAGCTATATCGGACCAGGAACACTAGAGTTATGTGCTCTTATCTTATTGAAATATGCCATTTTCAGCCTTGTGAATTGAATTAAATGTTGTTTAACGGCTCATCAACACAGTATAGGTTATTTAGAGCCGCCCCAGAGAGAGGGGAAGGATACATAGGAATCCGGGAACCTGCCCTACTCTTATTATCGAATAGATTCCTATGGTTCTTTAACGTGCTCGGAAGATAGACCGATACACGGGACCGCCCGGTTTACGTCCCCATCCGACGGACGAGGCTAAGGTAAAGTGTCTTGCCCAAGAACACACCGACGGATTCAGCCTTGTGAACACTAGCGCCTTCGTTTAGTATTCGATCTTTCACAAAATTGGCCAGATTAATCAATGAAAGCTCTAACGAGTTTGAGAATCAGCCAGATCGAACTAGTAACACTGGAAACCCATGGAGTCGTGGGTTCAAATCTTACTGGAGGCATATTTCATTTTTTTTCATTTTTACCATAGGAAACCCTAGTTCATGAGTTCTTCTTTTTTATCTTTTTTAAATTTTTATATTTTTTTATTTATCTTATTTTTTTAAAATGTTCCACTTTTTTTCTCATAAAAAAACTTGGTTCTTTTTTCTTTAATTGGGAGCTTAGGGGCCCTTGATGGATCAGTTTTACATAAAGTTATAGGGAAGATTAAAAAATCTTCTCTGAAACTACATGAGCTAAAGGTTTAATACAGTTTTATTTATTATCAGCTTTTGGATCCTCTACCAAGTTTAAAATTTTTGTCTGGAGCATATCGTTTTCCACACCACAGACTCCATATAGCCAGTAGAGCGATACAAACCATTTTGTTTTTTGCTTGATATTTTTACTAATAATTATTTGGCATACAGTCATGGAACGTTACAGAAATAGTACCACTGTTAAAACATTGACTTCTATTCATGCTTGGGCTAGTAGGTCAAAGTTTAGGACATTTGACCTTGTCTTGATAAACGCATTATACTGTAAAGATATAAAATGAATGAAAACGAATGAAATATTTGTGGGAAAACAGGGTTCCCATGTGAAAAAACGGTGCAGTACCAATAACTATCATGCTATGCACAAGTCACATTACTATGTTTGCACATGTCACATTACTATGATAAGGACCAATCGCAAGGCAACACATCATACTCAATCTGAATCTGAGATTCTGAGTTAAAATCAGATCGGAGTTAAAATACTGATCTTGTAATATTCTTTCGGATTTGGGAGAATTTTTTTTTTTTCATTTCCTTAAAAAATATTTAGAGAATTTTCCAAGTCAAATAATGGGAAAATTTTCCCAAAACAATTTGGGAAAATTTTACCAATAACAATTAATTTTCCCAGTTTATTTTGGGAAAGTTTTTATTTCATTAAATTATAAACATAAGGGCATATTTAATTGTCAACACTGCAATGTAAGATGTTTCCAGGCTTTGAAATGTTGTTTTAGCTATTAAGAAATAACTAATTTTCCCATGGGAACATTTTCCCAAATTACAATTTTGGGAAAATATACCCATGGGAAAATATCGAAGTGCTCGTATCACTGTAAAACTTCGTATAAATATGACACTAAAATTGAATGATATTAAAATATTATTTTTTTTCCCATGGGAAAACTACCCGAATATATTTTTTCCCATGGGAGAGGTCAACTTCGCATCAAATTTCTATAGAAAATTTAAGTGTCACAGATGAAATAGAATATAATTTTACAATTATTTGATATGTGCTTTCATATGATATAGTCGAAAGTGCCCTAGCAAATTCGGCATTACTTGCTGTTTTTGCCAAAAACTGGCGCGGCAAAAAAAACGGCGGCTGTTATATAACAAATATGCCAAAAAAGTATTAGTAAAAAAACAAATATGATCTCATTCTGCCAGTTTGTTTAGGAAAATTCTCTCAAAAACAAAACTTGTTTCCTTCTCAAATCTGAACAAATATGCAAAATAAGTATTAGTCAAAATTTCAAGCCAAAAAAAAAAAAATCTGATTTGCCAGTTTATTTAAAATTGAGTATTTTAACTCAGATTGAGTATATAATGCAATGCCTTGCGATTGGTCCTGAACATAGTAATGTGACTGGTGCATAACATGATAGTTATTGATACTGCACCGTATTCAAGGTCACATTAACCTGTCAATGACCCAGTTCTGAGAAACACTCCTTCCACTGTAATTTCTCACTGTTTGACATACAATCATGGAACTTTACAGAAATAGTTCCCATGTTAAAACAATGATTTTTGTTCATGTTGGGGCTAATAGGTTAAAGGTTAAGGCCATTTGACCTTTTCTTGAAAAAAAAAAAAAGCCTTACATTGCATGCATTTCATTTTAATCATCAAAATAATTCTGATTGATATACAGGTGTTTGTGTATAAGATCAATGTCAAACGTGTATTTCCTAACGATTGTATCCTGGAAAATCATGTTTATTTCTTTTTTTAACATTAATTGAAGTGCATATTTTCATTTTCGCTTACAGACTTTCATAATAATGCCTAAGTAACCAATGCTCATTTACAATCGATTAACCGCTACATCACTACCAACGCATAAGATTGTTTGGCCTTTGGCAATTGAGCTAAGAAGATCACATGAAACATAATAATTATCTTAGTTCACCATGGTTGCGATAATTTATGCTGCTTTCATCTGAACCGTGCCATTAATGTTTGACAGTGTACTCGCTCTTTATCTATTTTTCATTCCTTTGTCCTGATATATGGCTATAATGTAAATATGCAAAGAGCTGTTTCTTTTTCCTCAGCATCTCATGTCTGTAACTTGGTTGAAATACCTCATGTCTCTATGTGTTTGGAACATCAAAAGTCTCCGCTGTTGGAATGTTTCAAATCTCCATGGGTTTGAAATATCTAAGGCCTATATCTGTTGTGATATGTTTTGTATCCAAGTGGTAGAAATATCTTAGGTCTATGTGGTTAAAATAGTTCATGTCTCTGTAGGGTTACCATATCGGAATCTGAAGCATCTGTGATTGAAATATATATTGTCTCCATGTGGCTGGAATATTTCATTTTTAGGTCTCTATATGGTAGAAATGTCTCAGGTCATTAATTATGCGACTGAAGTGGCTGGAATATCTCATGTCTTTACGTGGCTGGATAATATATCAAGTCTACGTAGTTGGAATACCTCAGATCTCTAGATGAGGTTGGGATGTAACACGTCTCAATGTTGTTTGTTAATATCACACTGCTACGTTGTTGGAATCTCCCATGTACATGTGTAGTCAGCATATCTTACATCTTTATGTGGTTGATATGTGGCTGACGTATCTCACGACTTTATGTGGTTGATATTTCACATCTCTATGTCATTGGAAGGTCTTGTGTCTCTATGTCGTTGAAATATCTCTTGTCAGTTTGCTATTAGAATATCTTCGGTCTTCTTGTCCATGTGGTTGGAATATTGTATAGGTCTCAGTAGTTGGATTATGGTATGTCTCTATGTTCCTGGAATAGCTATACATTGAGTGAACCTGAAAGTAAATAGAATTATAAATTAAAACGTTAAGTGACCATTACAAAAATATTAAGATGTCAACAGGGCCTGAGGTTGCTCTACTGGTTAACATTTTCGAGGAAGTTACATACATTATGCAAAGCAGTGTCATAGAATATTATTTCCCTCTCTTCTGGTTTATTTAGTATGATCCAAATAATAAAATTTAGTGCAATGGAAGATGTTTGACATTTCTGGGCATATAAGCGTCATGATGAATTGGTGCTAGGCCATAGGCTTTATTTTATTTTACAAACTTGCAAATTTGTGTATAGTTACTTGATGTTCATATTAATGTTATTCGCACAAACTGCGAATGAAAAGACCAAATTAATCAAGTTGTGCACATGACCACCTCCTTAACGAAACGGTTTTGATAAATTAGTCTGATAATAACCCTGGAAATAGGCTGACACACGTTCTATAAACAGATATATGCAAAACACATCAGAATTACAATACACAGACAACTCATTTATGTATATTTTTTACTTTTAGAGCGAATATTTTGCACCAGTGCAACAGAGATAGCTAAAATTATATATCCACTAAACTAACAAAAAGGGTGTTCCACGGAACATTTGTGCCGCGTGCCGTGTGCTTATTTGATGAAGTACAATCTAACTATAAAGTTTGAAGACAGTGGGTGCAATCCACCATGAATGGAGCAGATTTTTTTTATAATTGTTAAAGTTTTTGAAAAGGAGCATAACTCTGCATTGGATAATTGATAAGGAGAAACTGTATAAAGTTTCATGGGTATAGGTCAGTATTTTTCCAAGTTATGAGCTAGGTTACGTTGCAGGTTAAAGTCTTAAGAAAAAGGCCATACCTGTGCCAAAATGGAAGTCAGAGTTATTGGGCATGTGTAATGATATTTCTTTGGGAAAGATGAAGATGTGTGTGAAGTTAATGAACATAGGTCATATACTTTTCAAGTTATGGCTGCAAGTTTTGTTATGCAACAAGGTCAGGTTGCAACAAGGTCAGGTTGCAGGTTAAAGGGTGACGGACGACAACGGATGACGACAACGTGAACCCTACGCAGGCAACACAATAAACTTTTCTTACAGTATGTTAATTAATATTCTGTAGTAATTATAATACCTTGCCAATTGTCCGAATTGTACATTTATATCTTACGCTTAAATATATTTGTAAAATTAAAATGTTCAAAGAAAGATTTAGTAAAAAATATAAAAAGACATATTCGATAGCAGGCATAAATGTCTTATTCTTAAATCTGTTTTGTAACGTTTAATTTCTAAATAAATTTATATGTATATACACATCACTTGTACATTAAACTCAATTATTAATTACATTTTCATATCTTAATAAAACAAACAAATTGCCGGTTCTATCATATTAAATTGCTAAACGTGTATACCATTTTTCGGAAATGTATGTATCAATTTAGGTAGTTTATCATTATACGTCCTTAATTTTATCAATGAATTAGTGGTGCGCGGTATTACCGCTATACCGGTATATTGTGATACAAACTCAAAATAATACATTTACTTAACACGATTCCCAAATACCCAGTTGTATAATTGTTATAATTTATTTCTATGAGAACACATCCTCTTGAAAGCTTTAAAATGTGTTTATGCGATCAGAGCAGACGATTTAAACTCGTTTTTTTGCAGTTCTACCGTATCTCCAATCAAGCGTGACTTAAGCCGGTGATAGGGGGCGTGAGAGGTGTTGCTTCTTTCATTACTTCTCATGAACCGAGTCTGCTGCTTTATGCTCTTAGTTGTGTTTGTTGCTCTCAAAGGATCACCTTTATCAGTAGTTATTAAAGTCACAAAACAATGAGAATAGTATTGACATATTCTTAGCTGGGTACTTAGAATGTTGACTAGTACATTGTGATACGCTCTTAATATACTGATAAGATCAATTCCGAAGCAGTCTGTTAAAGTTTGGCAAATCTCCTTGTTTCGATATATTGCACATGTATAAGCTTTTGTTGACACTCGTTTTCCCACACTGCTATCTTTAGACAACACTGTGTCAGGTGATAACGGGTTCTTGTTCTTTGCAGAACAAGGTGCCACGCGGTAATTACTGATTTTTTATTTATGTTATGCAGAGATAATCTAGCCGTGCATCAATAGTAAAGGGACCATTACTCTCCTTTGCATCGGTTATAAAATACTATGTAATATTCTAACTGCAGCATATCTCTCCAAACTGCGGAGGACAACAACGCCTTTGGGCTCGAATACACGTATTCATTTCCATTTTGATAAATGACAAAACGTTAACACACTTCCAACTTCCAAGGTCTTTCAACCGGTGCCTTCATTTTCCAGATCCTGTTTCACAACACACGAAAACGTCACTTGTATCTAATAAAATGTATTTGTCTTTGAAATGGTTTAAATTCAATATAATTAAACTTTCTACTGTAGCGATAAAGTTAAAACTGATTTCCAACGACGATTGTAAACTGTCTCCTGACGCCATTTTTTTATAACCTGTGTCAGAAAACACCTCTAAATTTAGTAACAAAGTGTACATGTGACAGCGATCGACCAATCAAAAATGGTGTCATGTATCGTAAGATCGTTAAATATCCTGCTGGTTCACTGATTGGTCGCTCAAAAGGTCAATAGCATGGAATGAGCATTCCTATGTCAGCGGGTATTTGAAACGAAGTGGTAAATACGTCCGCTGACTCGGGAACGTTAGGAACCCTGTGTAGTTTATCGAGTACAGAATGATAGTTTCTGGATGCGGTAATTACTGGATGTCGAATATTCTATTCATGGATATTCTCCGGTAATATTTTATTTTTATGTTATCTAGTCAACTGTTTCTAGTCATGTTCATGTTCAATCAAGTAAGGTAGAGAAATAATAAAAATATGCACAAAATTACCCTACAATAAGCTCTCGAGAAATGAGCCGTATCACAAATGCGGTCCGATACGAAAAATGTAGGTCAAGTGTCCGGGCCGAAAATGCATATTCATATTGGCCCGGTCACCTGACTATTATTGGCCCGGTCACCTGACCGGGCCAATAACCGTCACCAGCCCGTTATGATTATTGGCGATTGCATTTTTGTTTTAACTTTCTTTTTCTGAGACCATAAATTTGACATTAAAAGAACACACGGCAATTATGTTTGAAATGGGTCTCGATTTATATATACAGTATCATTTTTACTTTTACCCTAATTACATTTAAATAATTCAAATTTTAAGTATTCACTATTTCGTCTTATTATACTACACGTTTTATTATTGGTGAAATAAATATCAAAAAGTAATATTATACAAAAACAAATTGCTTAATATACTATTCTAATAATTGAACAAATGCAAGTTATGCAAAAATAACTAGCGGAACGCCATGGGATTTTCAAAAATAAATATTGCCGTGTGTCCCTTTAAACCCGTCAATGATATGACGTAACCGAAGTGACATCAACTAACGTAACTGATGTCATTTAAATAAGCGTCTAAATGGATCCCCGCGAGAGGACTAATGCGAGATGACATCAGTGGCTAACAGCTTATTTTACTTATTATACTTAGATAGACTAATTGTTGAAGGAAGGCATCATCATAATGAGGTTCAGTGTGACCTTGACCTTTATATTTTAGTAGGTCATGTCGATTTTGTCATAATGGGTAAATATTGAGTGATCCTATGTATCGCATTAAATCACGCCTTAAACTGTTCACGGAGCAGTTTCACTCGACTGGTGAGACCAGAGTTAATGAAGCAATTGGCGTTAAGGAGTTGGACCTTATATTCCGTTGGGGATGGGTAACCATACAAGACTTTGTTCCTATAAGATATATAGACATATGGAAATGAAATGGCCATAACTCCTACAAACACTATCAAAGTGATCTCAGTGGAAAATTATTGAACCGGAACGTCATGACAGTATGCACATCTCCACTTAATATTGATACTTCCTAGCAAGTTTCAATAAATTCTAACAAGGAGTTTTAGAGACAAAGCTCGGACAAGAATTTTGTATTATATATATAGATATTTTGGAAGTACAAAGTGCCATAACTCAGTGGAAAATTATCAAACCGGAACGTCATGATAGTATGCGCTTGTATACTCGATATTGATACTTCCTAGCAAGTTTCGCGAAATTCTAAGAAGGAGTTATTGAGAAATAGCCCGGACAAGAAATGCGTCTACGGTATTATATATATATATATATATATATATAGAACTGGATCGAGATTTAAGTGGACACGGTATTAAGAGGACATGTACGAATGGAGTTATGTAGACATTTAATATATACATGTCTACTTAATACTTTTAATGTTTGTAACCTACATTCAAGGTGTTACGACGACACGCCTGTTTTGGACTTATGAAGACATCTTAATGTCTACTTAAATATTAGGACTGGGAGTATAGTATAGGACCCAGTAGTACTCCAAACGACGATAAGGAATGAGGGTAGGCACCCAGTAAGACTCCAAACAGCGATAAGGACTGAGGGTAGGCACCCATTATGACTATACACATCGATAAGAACTGAGGGTAGGCACCCAGTATGACTACAAAAGATGATAAGGACTGAGGGTAGGTACCCATTATGACTATAAACATCGATAAGGACTGAGTGTAGGCACCCAGTATGACTACAAACGACAAACGACGATAAGGACTGAGGGTAGGCACCCATTATGACTTTAACAATATTCAATCCATTAATTAATTAGTAAGATTACCGAAAACACTACCCTTATAACCAATGCAATGCAAACTTAGTATTACAGAATACAATGTTATCATGCATACAATTTATCATGAATGGTTCATGCTTAAGTCAGAATACGCACGTATGTAAATTTAAAGAATTACCATTTAAAAACAGCTTACGTCCTATTGATAACTTTCTTTGAATTATTGTTAATTTGTTAAACAAGTTCATTACGTTAACTATAAACATGTACATGTTCTGTGATATATATGTGTGCAAAACCTACTAACACATGTACTGCTGCCATCTAACCATATTGATATCGTATTCTTTGTAAATATGTTTATGGGCCATATTTTGCTTACAATAAAATCGATTCTATATTATTCTATCATTGGATTAGAAAAACAACTTAACTAAGACTCAGTAGGAACGCCAGCCCTTTGGCGGATTTATATGTATCAAACACGGTCACGTGATAATAGCGATAACTAACTGACATTTTTGGCGAAATTGACACTCGTAGGCAAAGTATTAATATAATTCACTAACTACATTGATCGGACATAATTGTTATAAACGTTAATTTATGTACATGCAGATAAATGTCTCGTCTATATGCATGTAATGTTTCAAAAATTCGGAGAAAATCTATTTTTTTTTCACCAAATCAACTTACAAGGTCCCAACGACGACGAATTGCATGTACATTTAGAAACGCGACCAAGTACACAAAAACTGCAATACTTTTAAAAAATAAAAGCACATATCAAAAGTGCTTGTGTCAGTGCATTCCAGATTAAATTTCTGATCTCAGCATGGTCTTGATTTATGTCGAGGAGTGCAAATTATTTTGTGACGTTAAAAAGGATATTAGTAAGTCGAGAAGGCTCAAATGTGCGTTGCAAAATAAAAGTTCTATGTAGGTAATAATGGCGATTTTTCTTCTTCTAACAACTAGAATTAAAAAAAATCGGAAATATTCATTGACATGTTGCTTTTTAAAGAACAAATTGATGTAAATCGGAAAAAAATCACTTTTTTTTCAAAAAAAATTATATTTTTTCACCGTAACCACTAAAATATGCCTGATCTGCGTTCGAATTTTAAGTTTACACGGGAAGGTGTATTAAAATTAAATTTGTGGAAATATGAAACAAAGGATGAGAAGAAAACAGCCAGCATTGTTCAGTTTTCGTTATAGTATCAAAGTTGTATTTTCATAGCATTGTTGAGGGTTATTCCTCACCTCCTCCCCACCCCACCTGTCATACACATACAGTTGTATACGTTGCGGAAAAAGTACTTATTAAAGAAGCTGTATTCATTTCGACAATTCAAAGCGAGAATAAAGGAATTGGCATTTTCTTATATATACGAGTCTCTTGTATCGATATGTACAATTTCAATAAAGTCGGTGAGATGTTCTCTTTGTTTCACAAAATTAACTAACATGACCGTCCAACTCTTAAACGGCAACATTCTATAATTATTAACAGCCGCCGGTCTTGTCCGGGCTATTTCTCTAAAACTCCTTGTTAGAATTTATTGAAACTTGCTAGGAAGTATCAATATCAAGTGGAGATGTGCATACTGTCATGACGTTCCGGTCCAATAATGTTCCATTGAGTTATGGGCCTTTGTATTTTTAATGCATTTCATACTTGGTAGTCAAATAGAAACTGCTTGTCCGCGCTATTTCCCTAAAACACCATGTTATAATTTCGTGAAACTTGCTACGAAGCATGAAATCAAGTGAACATGCGCACATTTCGTGACATTCTGGGTCGATAATTTTCCACTGAGTTTATATTTTTATGCATTTCATACATGGTAGTCCAATAGAAAATTATTGTCCGGGCTTTTCCTCTATAACCCTTTGTTTTAATTTCGCGAAATTTCCTACGAAGCATCAATATCAAGTAGTTTTCCACAGAGTTATGACTCTTTGTATTTCTAATATATATATATATATATATATATATATATTAGAAATACAAAGAGTTATGACTCTTTGTATTTCTAATATATATATATATATATATATATATTAAAAATACAAAGAGTCATAACTCTGTGGAAAACTACTTGATATTGATGCTTCGTAGGATATATATATATATATTAGAAATACAAAGAGTAAGAGTTGGACGGTCATGTTAGTTAATTTTGTGAAACAAAGAGAACATCTCACCGACTTTATTGAAATTGTACATATCGATACAAGAGACTCGTATATATAAGAAAATGCCAATTCCTTTATTCTCGCTTTGAATTGTCGAAATGAATACAGCTTCTTTAATAAGTACTTTTTCCGCAACGTATACAACTGTATGTGTATGACAGGTGGGGTGGGGAGGAGGTGAGGAATAACCCTCAACAATGCTATGAAAATACAACTTTGATACTATAACGAAAACTGAACAATTCTGGCTGTTTTCTTCTCATCCTTTGTTTCATATTTCCACAAATTTAATTTTAATACACCTTTCCGTGTAAACTTAAAATTCGAACGCAGATCAGGCATATTTTAGTGGTTACGGTGAAAAAATATAATTTGTTTGAAAAAAAAGTGATTTTTTCCGATTTACATCAATTTGTTCTTTAAAAAGCAACATGTCAATGAATATTTCCGATTTTTTTTAATTCTAGTTGTTAGAAGAAGAAAAATCGCCATTATTACCTACATAGAACTTTTATTTTGCAACGCACATTTGAGCCTTCTCGACTTACTAATATCCTTTTTAACGTCACAAAATAATTTGCACTCCTCGACATAAATCAAGACCATGCTGAGATCAGAAATTTAATCTGGAATGCACTGACACAAGCACTTTTGATATGTGCTTTTATTTTTTAAAAGTATTGCAGTTTTTGTGTACTTGGTCGCGTTTCTAAATGTACATGCAATTCGTCGTCGTTGGGACCTTGTAAGTTGATTTGGTGAAAAAAAATTAGATTTTCTCCGAATTTTTGAAACATTACATGCATATAGACGAGACATTTATCTGCATGTACATAAATTAACGTTTATAACAATTATGTCCGATCAATGTAGTTAGTGAATTATATTAATACTTTGCCTACGAGTGTCAATTTCGCCAAAAATGTCAGTTAGTTATCGCTATTATCACGTGACCGTGTTTGATACATATAAATCCGCCAAAGGGCTGGCGTTCCTACTGAGTCTTAGATAAGTTGTTTTTCTAATCCAATGATAGAATAATATAGAATCGATTTTATTGTAAGCAAAATATGGCCCATAAACATATTTACAAAGAATACGATATCAATATGGTTAGATGGCAGCAGTACATGTGTTAGTAGGTTTTGCACACATATATATCACAGAACATGTACATGTTTATAGTTAACGTAATGAACTTGTTTAACAAATTAACAATAATTCAAAGAAAGTTATCAATAGGACGTAAGCTGTTTTTAAATGGTAATTCTTTAAATTTACATACGTGCGTATTCTGACTTAAGCATGAACCATTCATGATAAATTGTATGCATGATTACCATTGTATTCTGTAATACTAAGTTTGCATTGCATTGGTTATAAGGGTAGTGTTTTCGGTAATCTTACTAATTAATTAATGGATTGAATATTGTTCGATCGTTTCCTTTGTTCAAACGCCTTATATACGTGTATTTCTAAACCTTTTTTTGACCAGAGGGGATTTTGGTATTTTAAAATAAATATTGCATTCCTGAGAACGTGATAGTAAGAATGTTCACCCTTTGAATATTGATTATCACGCTCGGCTTCGTCTCGGGCCATAATCATAACCGCAAGGTGACCATGAATGTGATATGTATATACTGACCCTGTCGGAATTTTATTTCATTATATAAGACAGATAGATAGATAATTTTATTGACTTAAACTAGTACAGTTTTTCATCATTACAAATATATGGCAATTATAATGTACACACACGTGACAGATTTTAAATTGCATATACAACAACAAAATCATTACGTTTTTCTTTGCTTTATACATATTTAAACAAGAGATACACACATTATGGAATGTCAATGATAAACGAGGATCTTCTGAAATAAGATATCTAGTTATTTTAAGTTATTTTAGTCTGTTAAATTGGATGTAGAAAGCTTAATACAAGCGCATCGTAAATAAATGTGCTTTAACTAAGAATACTATTTTGTTTAATGACTGCAACAATTCCACAAATTTAAACATGCTTGGTCAAGTTGTGTAATATTTAAACCTGCTTGGTCTAGTTGTGTAATATTTAAACATTCTTGGTATAGTTGTGTAATATTTAAACATGCTTGTTCTAGTTGTGTAATATTTAAACATGCTTGGTCTAGTTTTGTAATATTTAAACATGCTTGGTCTAGTTGTGTAATATTTAGGAATGTATTTGTTTTTAATGTTAGAGTAAGTAGATCAAAATAACCAGGTCCTCGTCTTCAATATCGTTAGTGTTACAAATTTCGCACACTCTTTCTTTTCTCTCTGTTCTCCCTCTTGAGTAGCTCCTTGTTTCTATTCTTAAACAATGAGCGGATAATCTTATTTTTGTTATACCACTTCTTCAATGTTTGGAGCATACTGTTTTTCTATATGTTTCAGAACCAAAATTTTCTTTCACACCTTATACAGCGTTAAAACTCTACTGCCTTCTATATTTGATCTCTATTGTTGCATGAACTTATCTATTAATCCTTGTTTAAATATCACTATATCAGACAACAGCAATTATCTGTTGATTCATGCTGTAAGTAAATATCGTAATCACCCGAATAAATCGGTGCCTGACTTTTAACTTATTGTCTAGGCATATTGATATCTTGAGAAAACAAAATCTGTTTTATTCTTGGTCAGATTAGACAAGGTAACTTATATGCATTTAAGTTGTGATATTGCGGCTTATCAGCGCATTGTTGAGGTTATTTAAAGCCGCCACAGAGAGACGAACATATAGGTATCAGGGAATACTCTTACCATCGAATACATTGCTATAGTGTTTTTTAAAGTGCTCATAGGATAGACGCTTCGATCCGATTGACGAGTCTATATGGTGCATATCCATGCTATCTCTATGGAATTAAATGCAATTAGATGATAATCAAGCACATGCATAGTTGATTGTAAATGCTAATATTGAGAGAAATCTCGTCAGAGGTTTGGATGATTGATATTGTTTGGCACAGACTTACAGTCATAATAGTAACGATTGGCAACATTGATCACTTGAAATATAAATATTTTATATGTTTTTCAAACTAAAATACGTCTTTGTTTATAGCGATAGTCATAATAGTAACGATTGGCAATATTGAAAACTAATTGAAGTATAAATATTTTACATGTTTTTCGAACTATAATGGAACATCAAAATCAATTCATGTACCTAAGCAATTATTATGAGTAGGAGTTTTGAAAAAGTTGGAAATGTTGATTGTTTTGCTTTACTGATTCATGCAATATTTAAGTCTGATGATTAGCATTCGTTTTAGTGCAGAAAGAAGTCAGCAGACTGAGTATCGTCTTCATGAATGAGTGGTTTGCGTTCGGCTTTTCCTGTTGGCAAAGAAGTATAGACATTTTAAAATTACTTCGGTAAATGCGTTATGTGACTGTTACATTTCCGCGTTATGTGACTGTTACATCTCCGCGTTATGTGACTGATACATGTCTGCGTTATGTGACTGTTACATTTCCGCGTTATGTGATTGTTACATTTCCGCGTTATGTGACTGTTACATGTCTGCGTTATGTGACTGTTACATTTTCGCGTTATGTGACTGTTACATGTCTGCATTATGTGACTTCATTTCCGCGTTATGTGACTGTAACATTTCCGCGTTATGTGACTGTTACATGTCTGCGTTATGTGACTGTTACATTTCCGCGTTATGTGACTGTTACAATTTTGCGTTATGTGACTGTTACATCTCCGCGTTATGTGACCGTTATGTGACTGTTACATTTCCGCGTTATATGACTGTTACATGTCTGCGTTATGTAACTGTAACATTTCCGCGTTATGTGACTGTTACATTTCTGAGTTATGTGACTGTTACATTTCCGCGTTAGGTGACTGTTACATATCTGAGTTATGTGACTGTTACATGTCCGCGTTATGTGACTGTTACATTTCCGCGTTATGTGACTGTTACATTTCCGCGTTATGTGAGTGTTACATGTCTGAGTTATGTGACTGTTACATTTCCGCGTTATGTGACTGTTACATGTCCGCGTTATGTGACTGTTACATTTCCGCGTTATGTGACAGTTACATTTCTGCGTTATGTGACTGTTACATTTCTGCGTTATGTGACAGTTACATTTCCGCGTTATGTGACAGTTACATTTCCGCGTTATGTGACAGTTACATTTCCGCGTTATGTGACAGTTACATTTCTGCGTTATGTGACTGTTACATTTCTGCGTTATGTGACAGTTACATTTCTGCGTTATGTGACTGTTACATTTCTGCGTTATGTTACTGATACAACTCCTGTTTGACTTTTGTATTCTCTTTCATAATGTTCACACTTTTTCAAGCGCATCATTATATTATATTGCACCAATAATATATTTGAAAAATTAGTAGAAAATTAAAATCTCAATGTTTTATTCAATTATGTGCATGCGGTTTTTAAATTCAAAATGATAGAGGATAAATAAATCGTGCTAATATAAAGTGCTAATATAATGCTATATACATGTATATACAATTCGAGATAGAGTGCGTGAACGGTATCAAGCATGTTTCACTACCGTTCATAAATAGTCTCAATCAAACCAAGACTGCACTATTTTTATTGTATTGATCGTGTTCGGCGATTTCCAGATTTTCCTTACATACTCTTTTTGGAAGTTGTTCACATTTCCTAAGTATCGAGGTTCGAGTAGATAATGTTGAGTTTCGAGTAGAGAAAATCGAGTTTCGAGTAGAGAATATCGGGTTTCGCGAGTAGAGAAAATCGAGTTTCGCAAGTAGATCGAGGTTCGAGTCGATAATGTTGAGTTTCGGGTAGAGAAAATCGAGTTTCGAATAGAGAATATCGGGTTTCGCGAGTAGAGAAAATCGAGTTTTGCGAGTAGATAAAATCGAGTTTCGAGTGGAGAATTTCGAGTTTCGAGTAGAGAATATCGGGTTTCGAGTAGAGAAAATCGAGTTTCGGGTGGAGAATATTGAGTTTTGAATAGGGAAAATCGAGTTTAGAGTAGACAATATCGAGTTTCGAGTAGAGAAAATTTGAAAATTACCAACAGCCTGATATGGAAAATGTCTATTTGAAAAAGATATTGATGGGTTTCATTCATGCATTTTAGTTGTGAAATCTGTTATTTTGACCCCTGAATATCACAAATATAATTTTTCAATAGTATTATTTTCAATTTAGCTTCAACTAATACTGTATTACAGATTTCTTTTATAAAGTCATTTCTTTCTTTAGCATATTTTGAAATTCCAACATAAAATGAATTTCACTTTCAATTTCATTAGAATCACAAATATTACAAAGTCTGTACCGACCAAGTTCTATTTCCAATATATGTGCTCTTATTCTAATTTTAGTAAGACAATATCTAATCTTAGGATGCTTAACAACATGTAAATATTTTTTCAAACTAAGATACATTCTTAAAATTACGCAGTTTTCCAATATTAACCGCAACACATATACTTAGCTTTTTTGAACAATTTGACTTAAAATCACTAATTGCTTTCGATTTAACTCGTGCAGCTACATTTTTGTTCTGGTACTGGTATGGTTTAATACCCATGTAATTCATTACAAAATAAAATAAACCCAACTTGTTTTACCCTTCTGATGTAAAGAGTAGCTCTCTCTAAATGCTCAGTATAATAAAGTGGAAGGCTGAGCCTCCGAAGTCTCTGAAATTTCTGAATAAAATGTTTTAAAATTTCAACATATAAAGGAATACGGCCTGTATCACATGTAATCAGCAAGCAAATATTTTAATACTTTTAAATGTAATTTATCACATTGCAGCTTACGAAAAGAATCTTCGATGCTGTAATTTACAGACTTAATTAACTTGGATTTTACATTGACAGTACCCTATATTTCACAAGAGTATAGATGTATTGGCTTAATTGTGTGGTCAAAAAGATGTATAAAACGTTTAACACTAGCACTAGTATTATTAAAACTGTTTAATAACTTAAAATATGCTCTCAAGCCCCGTTTATATAAATCTTCTTGACAATTACTAAATTTACCATTGGGAGAGAATAAAATGCCGAGATATTTATAGGTATTCGACTGTTCTATCGGATGATATCTATAATAAATATTTACTTGAGGAACTTTTCCTCTACCGAAAACTATGACTTGCGTTTTAAATTAACACAAAGACAATTCTGTTCACATTAATCTGACAATTTATCAAGACATTCCTGTAAGCCAGTTTGACTTGATGACAATAAGTTTAAATCGTCAGCATACAATAAACAATTAATTCTAAAATTATCTAACTTTATTGGATTATCATCATCAGAAAATACTTAGGCTAAGTTATTTATAAAAATCTTAAACGTATTTGGGTTTAAATTATCCCCTTGTTTTACACCAACCTTTTGTTCAAATTTTGTGGTCAAGGAACTACCTATCCTAACACTTAAATACGTATTATTGTACAGGTCACTAATAACATTGAAAAAATACCAGATATACCCAGGGCAGTTCAGGTGATCCAGGTCAGGGGCAACGGCGTAGAAACAGGTCCCCCACCCATCCCCACGCCACCCTACTCCTTCATCTTCATTTAATCTAGTGAAGAAGTAAGTGTCCGCTCTAACACACGGTCTTGGGTTAAATCCCTAAATGGGTCGCAGTGTGTCAGGCAGAAATTCAAGATTCTGCAAACAGAGTGTATAAAATAATTTGGAATCATTTGTTTTTACCCTGCACCAACTCCATCAAATATTAGCCACGATTTTTCAAAACGGGTTGTGTAAAAGACGGCTGCACGGTTAACTGGCGAATACACTGACGGGTTGTATCATGAAAATAGAATTAGCAGCTTCCTTGCTTGAAGTTGAACGTTGTCAGCATACATTATAATCTTATTCTAGGACTGGTCGACCCGGTGTCTGCATAAAGTATGGTAGCTGTAAAAATTATAGCTGATACATGTATGATGTGATCCTTAGTAACCATAGAGCTACAACGCGATCCTTTATAAAACAGGTAGGTATCCAGAACAACCTCATCAAGAGAGGTTTCAGAAGACATCATGCAATGCCTGCATAAACAACCGCCATATTTCAATAGAACAAACCTTAAATACCTCACATGCATGCTTAAAACTCACTAAAGAGAGGAATATCATGCATGTTTTGGGAAGCCACTCGATAAGTTTCAGACATTTGTGGTATTTACATTCGCCGCTCTCGAATAATCTCGTTCCGTTGGAAACGTATCCCTGCCCAACACACACAGTGTCAGGAATTACTTCTGGGTCATGGGATACTAAAATAGTTCCATGGAAAAAAAAGCAAAGTTTCTAATTAAATGTTGTTGTTTTTATGCCCCCACTTCGTGGGATGGGTGATATAGATTTGCTCTCGACTGTCCGTCCGTACATCCGTACTGTCAGTCCGCACGTCCCAAAACCTTGTGTCGCGCGATCCTCCATAACTATTTAATCCACGGTCGCGAAACTTTAAAGGAATGTTGATCAGCAAGTGAAGATTAGCACCTGGGTTTTTGTTTTTATTTTGGACCATATGGACTTATGGCGTTTTTATTTTGGACCAAGAAACACAAAATTATGGCCCTTGACTAAGTCGAAATATGGGCTGAAAATCTTGTGTCGCGCTGTCCTCCATTACTATTTAACCCACGGTCGCCAAACTTTACAGGAATGTTGACAGCAAGTGTCGATATGCACCTGGGTTTTACATTTTTAGTTGTGGCCCTTGACTTAGTCAAAATAGGGGCTGAAAAACGTCGGTCGCGTGATCCTCCATTGCTGTTTAACCCGTCCATGGTCACCAAACTTTACAAGAATGTTGACCAGTAAGTGAACATGCGCACCTGATTGTTTGTGTACCCTCGAACCACAGAGTTGTCGCTCTTGACTTAGTCAAAATAAGGGCTGAACAACTTGTGTCGCTCTCCTTAATTGCTATTTAACCCATGGTCACCAAACTTTACAGGAATGTTGACCAGCAAGTGAAGATGCGCACATAATCTGACATTATTAGCAGTGTTTATGATAAGCGGGGCATGCGTGTTCAATGGACACCTTTCTAGGTTGTTTGTTTTTTAAATCTAACGCGTAACTTGAGGTTAGAGTATTATGTCTGTTGTCATGAATAGTAAGTATTTTACTGTGTTGTCAGGACTACATTTATGCGATTTTGAAATGTTTATTTCAAAATACACAGTGTGAATGAACGAGAAATATTGAAAACTGAATAAATGTGGGTTTTTTTCCAGATATGGGACAGTTTGCCAGCCAAATGTGTGTAATTCACAAATTAAAGTGAACGAATGTTGTAAAACATATGACTGATCTCCAAAAATAGCATATTTTGCTCTTTTTTTAATGGGTTGAATCTCACCAGTCACCGGTGACTATTTCCAATTATCAAGTAATAGGGTTGTGTAAGTGTAAGAGTTGGGTGTGGTAAGTTTCCAAATGCTGAACGAAGCGTCACGAGAACGAGATTATTTCGAAGGTAAACAATGAAAATATCTGAAATTAACAGTAGCTTACAAAACCCGACTAAGTCAGGGTGATATTTTTCTCTTTGATGAGTTTTATGCATGCTTGTCGTGTGGCATAAACACAGAATAGTGCTTTCCGGATAATAACTTCAGTTAGGATTGAGAAATTGAAGCGAAACTTGGTGTGTGGGTAGGTTATATGAAAATAAATATTGAAACGAACGTTGCCGGTAGCTTATGGAAAACCTGGTTTATGATCAATTTCCACGTTTCTTGTTCGTTCGATAAAACCAAATGTTCGACTAGCAGACTTAGCTATGTTATCATCTTCACACATATTTCAGCTCATGTCGATCCTAATTTTAACACAAAGGTATTTTGAAAGGTCTGTTCACTGAAGTACCTGTAACAAAATAATCACGAGTAGAGCGTATTGGTCGTACACAGCTCTTTTAAGCACCTGTCAATCACACGCTAATCCATTGTTCAGTTGAAACCAATTCACAATGTCCATGATATATTCAGGTAACACGGAAAAGCGTGCAATTTTAATTGGCCGCCAGCGGGCGTCCGGAAGGGCCGATTAATAAGTTTAGTTTTGTGCTTATGCATGTAAGAGTATAGGTCTATCTCTCTAAAAGGCACAATTGTGTAAGGGTCCTTTCTTGTAGATTCAATACTGCGGATTTAGCCACGTGTATCACGGAATGAACGTGGGAAATAAGGTTTTGGGCGGAACGTCGATTATAACATGCATTGTTCTCAAGTCCTGGCCGGGATTGATTGAAAGTTACTTTGTTTGAGCAGAGGTTGGTACCGGCGAAATTCACAGGCAATATGTGGTCAGTATTTATTTTATGAACTTGTTTCGTACATTTGTATTCAGTGGGCCATCTTGTTTGGCGATGTCACGACATCCGGTAAGCTTTGATGTTTCTCAACAATTAACTGGAGACTAGCATATGATTTTAAAGTTACTTTATTAGATGTAATTATTGTAATTGATCATTTATTGTAAAACAATATTAATTTGATAACGGTGTATAATAGGTGCATTAGTTAACGTTGGCGTATAACTCAATGATTGTAATACTCGATTGAAGGGTAGCTTAACAATGAGATGAGTGACTAGTATAAATATTCGACGCGTATACAAAACGTTGTAGAATATGCATCCATTACTACTCATCATAATTAGAGAGTGGCTTGCATATATTTATTAGAGAATGATTTGTTGGTGTGATGTTAATTATATAACATTGGTGGGTTTATGAACCGACATCTAAAACGTATGTATTATTAAAGCCTAACACGTCCGGTGCAGATAAACCGTCCGGTGCAGATAAGCCTCCCGGAGTGGAGCTAAGCCTTTAGGGTGTGTAAGCCCTTTAGGTGATTCGACACTAAGGTCATTATATAACGTTACGAGCGGTGGAGACGGTCCCCGTACCTGTGCAACATGGCCAGGTTATAGAATCGACAATCCCCGGGACACGAGGTGGGCCCGTTATCAGTCATCACTGGAGGAACATCATCCACAACCTCAGTGGAGGTTAATCATCAACCCTTATAGAAGGCACTTGATGGCAATCACCCATTGGATTTGGGCATCATCATATTCATGAGCTCTCGCGCATCACATTTATCGCGCTAGATCATAATTTGTGTGACCATCAACAGTGTTATAATGTTAACAACACTTTAGTGTCGTATATAGTCCGTCGACACATTCAGTATTTGTAATAATACTAAGAACGTCTTAAACGTTCATGAGAACAGTCTTTTCATATTTCATCTGTGTATTCGCTTGTTTGTTTTTTTGATAATTGTACATATATTTAACATATTTTAAAAGTTGCATTAAACTTATGTAAATGCATTCACCGTCATTGATTCTTTCCTGAGTAAGCCCAACCACTAGGTCATCTTGCGACAGTACCTGTCCATGTATAGTATTTAGGAGTATTTGATTGATCGATGCCTAGACTGTTATATGAAAGACTAGGTACTTAATTACCTTAATTAATTAAGTCCATCTCCGATTATTTCTTCCATTGCTGAAGAGTGTCTGGGTCTCCTTGGAGTGTGCTTCTGTTTGTGGTAGTGTAAATAGTGATGTCAATAGCTGTATCATTAGCGAAGAAGCGATATTTACTGGTAGGTCATTTATGTACAGTAGGAAGAGAATCAACCCCAGGCCGGACACTTGGGGGTAAACCTGACGTGACTGGTACCTTAGGGTCACCTTCGACTTCATAACATACATATTCTCAAATATTTGCCAAATTATGGATTGACTATCACCGCCACAAACATGTGCTTACATGTATACATCCTGAAATTGTACTTACAAGTCATCTAGAGAAAATTAGTTATTTTGTTGTGTCACCTGCGTAGTATGGCAGACACTTAGGGATCAGTTTTTCTGTCATCTATCGTCCGTCGTATTGTATCATGGGGCCTGTATCGGGATACTGTAACGTTACATAAATAAGCATGAACTTGCTCTTATAAACAAAAATAATCTCACCAGTAATTGTTAAATGTTTTTTTTGTTTTATTTTTTTATATTATTTTAGGTTGTTTTAAGGATTATTAATGTTAAGTAGTTACTGGATTTACCTCTCATATGCTAATATTTTGACTTACACTGTGAAAATAAGATATTATTTAATGAAACTGTGTATCGCGATACATATCGTATCGCCAGTCAAGTATCGCAATATGTATCGTGTCATGAGCATAGTGTATCATTGCAGCCGTACCAACAACTCAGACTTTCATTTTGGCAGAGTTATACCCCTTTTCATAAAACCTTAACCTGTAACCTCATAACTGACGATAACTTGAATGTTCATGAAACTTCACAGACATCTTCATCTTACAGACAGAAATTGTGTAACACAAGTCCAATAACTCTTTTATGCCCATTTTCACAAAAATTTAACCTGCAACCTAACCTGGCTCAAAAAAACTCCTACACTACTCTGCAACATCCTGAAGAATATCTGGGACTCAGAGATGGCTCCGGATGATTGGAAGGTGGGGCTTATTGTGAAGCTGCCAAAGAAAGGGGACATCACTGATTGCAATAATTGGAGAGGGATAATGCTCCTGTCAGTTACCAGCAAAGTCTTGAGCAGAATCGTTCTAAACAGAATAACGAAGTTTATGGATCAGAAGCTCAGGAAGAACCAGGCTGGATTTCGCAAAGGGAGATCTTGTTCAGACCAAATCTTTACACTCCGCCAAATTATAGAACAAAGTCACGAATGGAATGCAACCATCTATGCGAACTTCATAGACTTGGCCAAGGCATTCGACAGTGTTCAACGGCCAGGACTGTGGAAAATTGAATCTCACTATGGGATTCCAGAAAAAATAATCTCTATCATCAAAATGCTGTATACAGGCTTAAATGCAAAGGTCATCTGTGACACAGAGTTAACAGCAAGCTTTCAAATCAGCACCGGCGTCAAGCAGGGATGTCTGCTAACTCCTCTACTCTTTTCGCTCTGCATAGACTGGCTGATGAAAAAGACCACCAAGGGTGTACATAGAGGACTGCAGTGGACCTTCTCTGAAACACTAGAAGACCTTGATTTCGCTGATGATATCGCCCTCCTTTCCCAGCGGCATAAAGACATCCAGGAGAAGACGGACAAGCTTGATTCACTTGGAAGGCAACTTAGCCTGACAATCAATACAAAGAAAACCAAGATGATGAAAGCAAACACCAAGATATATCGACCAGTCAGCATAGCAGAAACTGAAGTTGAAGAGGTGCAGGATTTTATCTACCTTGGCAGCAAGATCAGCATCGATGGAAATCAGAACAGGATGTCAACCACCGAATCTCCAAAGCAAGAGGTGCGTTTGCTGCGCTTAAGAGTATCTGGAGATCCCACAAGCTCTGCCAGAAAACAAAGATCAGGATCTTCAAGACCAATGTACTTGGGGTCCTCCTTTATGGGTCAGAATCCTGGAAAATGACTCAATCCATCAAACATAAACTGGACGTCTTCCAAACCAAATGCCTCCGCAGAATACTCAAGATCTTTCGGCCAAACACCATCGCAAACCATGACCTCTACCAACGAACAGGCACAACCCCAGTATCTAACCAGATCAAGCAAAGAAGATGGCGATGGATCGGACATGTTCTTCGCATGGAAGAAACAGCCATCCCCAGGGTTGCAATGAGGTGGACACCTGTTGGGAGGAGAAACAGAGGTCGGCCTAAGTGGACCTGGAGAAGGACTGTGGAGGCAGAGATGAAAGAGAAGAACTGGACCTGGGGCCAAGTACAGACATGGGCTAGGGACAGGCATCAATGGCGGGCTCTGGTGGAAGCCTTATGCACAACTTAGTGCGAAGAGGATTAAGTAAGTAAGTAACCTGGCTCATAATTTGGCAAAATATTGACCAATGGTCATAAAACTTTGTGCAGTTTTTCTTTATCAAATATTCAGTGCCATTGATATGTCCAATAACTCTGACTTTCATTTTGTCGAAGTTTTGACACTTTTCATAAAACTATAACCTGCAATCTAACCTACCTCATGATTTGGCAAAACATTGACCCATGGTCATGAAATGTTATACCTTCCTTATCAATTATCAAATATCAAATATAGGGTAATGCCCCTTTTCAAAACAATTAAAAAAAACATTCTCCATACTTTATAAATGATTGCAGCCCATGTTTTTAATTTTATAGCTAGATAGCAATTGAGGAAATAAGCACACGACATGCGAAACAAAAGTTCCATGGAACACCATTTTAGTTCATTAAATTGTGTGACAAGCACATTCTTTTACAAAAATGATAAATATAAAAAGATATTGCACTCTACCTTGCCTTTTTTTCATCCTTTAATTATCTTTTGTTTCTGTGCATGTTTTTTGTTGACGGCACTGGTCCTTGAATGCTCCATTTCCTGTTCGACTTTTATATATTTCTACTTCGATTCGAGACTGTTCATGAACATAAGATAAATTTACAAAGAAATCAAAATATAATAAATTAATTGTATTTCAGGTTCGCGACATGTTCTCCAGTGAAATATATATAGTCCAAACAAATCTACAAGAGGAAATTATATTCCAACAACATGGACACATGAGGTATTCTAACCACACGGACACACGCGATATTCCAATCATAGACGTTTTTTGAGATCGATTCCCACCATAAAAACCCACAACATATTCCAACCACATACCTTAAGAATGAAGATGTTTTTACTACATAGATATTTCAACCATATCTATAGATAGAGAGACAAGACATAATTAAACCACGTAATTATAGAAACGTGTGATATTCTATCAACAGAGACATATATTCTAACCACATGGAGATGTGAGATAACCACATGATTGGAGTCCAACCATGTAGAGACATGACAAATTCCAACGACATAGATACCTTTGATATTTCAACCTTGGAGACTTTCGATGTTCTAACAATGTTAAGACTTAAATAGACATGTGCTATTCCAGCCACATAGCGATGATATTCGAACCACACAGACTAGAGACATGATTTATTCCAGCAATATAGGAAAAAGTGATAGTCCTGCCACAAGAGAACAAATATTCCAACAACATAGATGCCTGAAATATTCCAACAAAATAAAGAAGCTGCATATAGACCTGTGCTAAGCCAACTATATAAAGACATGATAATATAATTCCATTGCATGAAGACGAGAGATCTGATATAATACAATGGGGACATAATAAATTCCAACCGCATAAAGACACGATTTATATTACAACCACATGGAGACAAGAAAGAAATATTCTAACCATCATCAGATCATAGACATGATAATATATTTCCATTACATCGAGACAATATGTGTTATTCGAACCACATGTAACCCAATGTATTCACAACCACCTAGAGACAAGAGATATTCCAACCACAGAGACGTGAGATAAGCCACCAGCATAGAGACATGATAATATATTTCAAATACATGATACCATCTGTTTTATTCGAACCACATATAGAGTTGATGTATTCCAACCACTTGGAGACACATATTTCAACCACATATCCCACCCACATGGAGACGAGAGATATTCCAACCACAGATACTTGAGATAAGCCACCAGCACAGAGAAATTATCATATATTTCCAATGCATGAAGGTAATCTGTGTTATGCAAACGACTTATAGACTCGACCACAACCACATGAAAACCAGATAATATTCCAACCAAATAGAGATCTATCTAATATATACTAACCACATGGAAACCAGAAAAATGCAACCACATATAATCTAGGACTGTGTATTGCCAGTCAAAAACGTATCCATATCCGGAATGTTTCTTGGGTTGCGACATTTTAGTTGTTTAAGTTTATAGCTGATCGTTATCTAAGATGGCATTTGTTTCTAAAAAAAAGATATTGTCATAAATTGACCCTCGTTGTCTGCAACTGCATCGTTTGCATCCCCTGGTTAATGTTTTGTATGTAAACTTGTTTCTCTGAAACTACCTCTAGTTCCAATATGGATTGAAACTTCACACATCTTTCCGGCATCATTAGACAACATCATAGAGCCAGGTTCTGTAACTCATGCATTTTTTTGAACACAATTATGGTAATTTTTACACTTACGTTTGGTGAGAGGAAGAACCTTTATTGTGGGGTTAATAGTTCAATGGTCAAGATTGCCATGACCGTATATAGATATATGTATTCTACACAATAACTTTAAAAGCATTACACACTCTATCGTGAAACTGTATCGGTACTTTAGCCTTGGTGAGAGGTGGAACACACTGGTTTTATGGTCAATCGGTCAGTGGTTGAGGTGTCCATGACCTGCTATAAAAACAAAATAGGTGTGTGTCCTAGTGTCCGAATATTGATCGATCCAGCTAACCCCAGCACAATCCTATCCTATGCCTATAAGTACTAACAATATTTTGAGCGAGTAGAATCGTTGTACAGCTGACCGTTCATTATTTTGGTTGTTGATATAAACTTGACTCGTAGTTATCACAATTTCATTTATTCTTTTACTTTTATTTATTTTTTCTATTTAGTAAGACCTTTGTCTTATTTTGAAGACAACGACGTACGTGATTTTACCCGCAACATACGTTTTTCTTTTCACTTCAAAGTTCAACAAATCCAGAGGGCATACTTTGCAACAGGTCTAAATATATTTCATGGTACACAAACCCCTATTATTTTGGTTGTCAGAATATAAAAGAAGAGTTCGTTTTCACCTCCTCCGAAATTATGATCATGATTTTAAATCATGCTCAACCTCTTCTTCATAGAAAACAATATTTTTTTCAATAGAAAGTTGACCTATCATGTTTATACTCTATCATTTCCAGCTTCAGTATGCTAAGAAACGGATATGGGTAATATATCCTTAGAGACTGGTTTACATATTGCATGCAATAATTAGTTTTATCCATAACTTTTAATTCAGGAGTAAACAGAATCAGCAACCATGAGAGGGCTGGCAATTTTACTTGTTCTTGTGCCGATGACCTTTGCTGCGCCAAATGTACCAGAAATGAGATTCGTATTAGACACTATTGGTGTGCACATTTGTCATTTACCTTTTATAATTACTTCTCTGTTGTATGACGGTTTGGTATAAGGCAAATTGAGTCAATAATGAGATACGTTTGTATCAAATTTAGATGAGAACAGAAAATGACTGTGGAAATTAACCCTTTTTCAGCCATTTTTCAAATGTCGTCTGCTAAAGTTTGAATTTAAACCTTTCGGTAATAGGTTATACATAAAGTGTCATGGAAAACATTCTGAGTGGCGAACAGTGTAAACCTTGATCAGCCTGCACATAGTGTGCATGTCGATCTGGGCTTACTCTGGTCTTAAGATTACTTATTTCAGTTATGGCAGTGAAACATTACGTGGTCCTGCCTTAATTAATGATATATCCAACCCATCATACAGTAAATCTTTTTTTAAGTAAAACAGTAGTGACACAAATCTCAATATCAACACTTTGTATTTTGTTCAGACTGTTTCAGTTCTCTTAACGGGTATCGTACTGGGAGGCCTTTGTTTTTTTATATAAGATACAAGGTCGTAAACATATCTATTGAGTGCATTTATTAATTTTAAAAAATGTATCGATTTATCAATGTTATACGCCATTTGCGAAGAACCGACCAATTGCGAATTCCGAAACGTGATGCTCGGATTTCAGTACAGAATAGGATCTGAAAAGACCATGTATACCGATCTTTTTAAACGTGTTTGATAGTATTCTGGCCGTTTGCAGTCTTTACTTTATTATTAATTCAATTATAAGATGTATAAAATGATATTACCAGAAACAGTAAATCACCTTAGGATAGGATACTTCGGGAAAAGAAGAATCAACGCTACAACAACAAATGACATGCGCAGTGATGGCGTTTTGCTATGGATATTTTGCGGTCTATCAAGTCATCTTAGGACGACCAATGGTGGGACGATGGTAACTGTCCAGTAAATATGTGTGGTAAAGACTGTTTTTTTTTATGTTAATTAAAAAATAGATTTAGAGATAACGTATGATGAAATGCGAGACTGTCAGTTGCCGAGTTGGTGGGTGGGGCAACTGCAGTAAATATCTTATATTGCTATTTTTACTGTCTGATGTTCAATATTGCTGCATATGAAAAAATAACATAATCTTGTCTTTTATCACACTATATTTGTATCCTGCTAGTTTTCTTAACGTTTGTATTTTTTATTCATCATTTACAACATGTACAAGCCTATTAATAGTAACAAGGATCCTTGCTATTTACCAGAAGTCTATTCTGATTACACATACACCCTCATCATGGCATCAGATGTAAATATATCTCTGCATTTTTATTTATTCAGCGAACAGGGCCCTCGATTCATTTTTTTTTAATTCAGCCCCATTCCTCCTGCCATTGAAAGTTGAGTAGACTATTTTTCTCCAAATTTTCTGAAATTCTCCCTCCCTGTGCATTTTATTGGTAGGATTATTCACAAATAAAAAACAGTAAGAGGTATCGCGTTGGAAATAGATGCATAAACACATATCATGAAAAAAAGTAAAAACAAAGTCCATTGAAATTATTATTACGGCTATAATTAAATACAACCTATCCAAACACTTTAAATAGCTTGCAACTGAACTAATGTTATACATACCATTACGCGCTCCCGCCTTCATTCCTTTAAGCGATGGGAAAGCTTATATTTTGTGACGGATATTTCGACCATAATGATATATAGGGTCCTATAGAAACCACAGCGTCCGAACGCAATGGCATCGTAGGTCCGCACTGTACTGCAAACAAGGACTTGAAACTACAATGAAAGAGACAAAAAACAACAGAAAGGGTGGTGAAGACAGGGTTACCGACTTGGAACGGTCAGTAGGCAATAAGACCTACTGGTTAGCTTGAATCGATTTTATATGCGCACAATCCTCGCTATTATCCTGTCTTCAGAGCCCAAAAAGACAAGACAGTGTAAACAAAACTAAATCTCATCAAAAGGAAATCTCTAACAATAAAGTCCACATCCAGAGAAACCAACTAAAGATATACATACAAAATAATAAACATCTCAGGATGTATCCAGAATCGTACTGAACAACCATAGTAGTTGCAGCTAAAGAGAAGACCAATCTAGGGTACGACCAGAAAACCCGAGGGACGAAAGCTCATGCACCCACCTCCCTTAGTTGGGGTTTCAGTAGGTACAATCATAGAGTCCCAAGAGGTAGTCCAGTCATCGCACAAGTGAAAAGTGAAGCGTAATGACTGACTGTAGAGGGGTCAATCACTAAACATGCAGTGCGCTGTAAAACCAAGGGGTTATATCCTTTTCTGACGAACTTCCTGATTAAATTTTTAAAGCGGTCAGGAAACCCGTTTAAAAACATTTCTTTTTCTGAAAATGTCATAATTTGTTTAAAAATACCTTTACAATATGCAAACTTTTAAATACAAAATTAAGATTTTATTTCATACCCCAGCCAACCCAGTTTACGCTTCTTGGAAAAGGGGATGGATGGGGTATGAAAGTTTATCGTACCACGTAATGAGGGTTAAACGGACAAAGCATCATTTGTGATAAGTTTTGATTTAAAAGCAGATACAAAGGTCAAACAGGCAATATTTCTTTCGCAGAACTCTGTATTATTGAGTTTAATAGAAAGTAATTACGTATTATCTTTTAAACACATATTTTTACGGCTTGTATATCGTCCGTCAAACTAACATCCTGCAATTTAACTGGTTGCCTTCAAAACGTTGTGACTATTTAACTGTTTATAACCCGTTGCAAATCAGTTATGTATCAAAGAAACCTGACGTCGTTTAATACAGTTACAATGCGTTTGTTAGTAAAACTGTCAAAATCAACGAAATGCGTTCGGCACGGGTTTACCAGTATTAAGTAGTAGGCTTTTGAGAAAACATATCTTCATTAAACGGCCGCATAAAGTGGTTAAGGACTCCACTAATACCTCGTTATTAAACACAATGTACCGCCATTAAACGACTGTTTTACAGTCGCAAAATGTCAGTTAAAGACATATACAACTATTCTGCAGTATGATTAAGCAGTACGATTGCAATTCGCTGTTCTTTATTCACTCTTTTCGATTAATTAAGTTGGTGGCATCAATTATATGCTCGCACCTGTTGAATTAAACGTGTATGTATTTTTTTAGGCAGAGTTGTACTTATTTTCTACATTGTTGCAAATGTATACATCACATATCGTTAACAATATTACAGAGAAAATCATTAATGTAACCATGATCAAAAATGACCTGCAGCATATAAAAATAAATAATAATAACACCTTTATTTAGCGAAGGCTAACACAAAGGATATGCAAACATACGAATACAATTCTTAAAGTTTTGAAAAACCTTGCGGCCTTCGGATATTCAACATGTTTAAACAATACAACAGTAAAAACAAAACTTTTATCAATATGATAGAATATTTCTAAAATATTAAGACAAATCATTTACATATATTCAAGATATACACTCATGATAATCAATGTATTTATAATGTATAATGTCAAGATTCTTTCATAGCCGTTCATACTTATTGTAAACATATATCATTTCACAAGAATTTCTCAAATGAAAGCAAATCACAAATTACATATAATTATACAACGCCGTCATGAGAGCATTTAAGAATTATTAAATACATATTTCCTGTAAGATCTTTGAATGAAGAAATTGTTGGTTTTGTTCTTATTTCTTGAGGTATTTTGTTCCAAAGTGATTATAGTTTAAGGTTTGTTTTAAGTAATTAGTTCGCCGTATCTTATTCACTATTTTCTTATTTTTTATTGATCTAAGGTTGTACGTTTCATTGCTGGAAAATGTGATAAGCTTTTTAATATAGTTCAGTGCAAGATTATTAAAGTAGCTTTGTAAATCATTACAGCTGTGTGATAATGACGCATGTCCTGAATGGAAAACCAGTTTAATTATGTTAGAAAGCTCGTGGATTTCGAATTTAATAGTATCTGTTTATCAATTATTTAGAATGATTTTGGCAATTCGTTTTTGTATTTTTAATAGACTATTGATATGGCCTTTACACACATTTCCCCAAATGGAGGACAAAAATCAATTACAGGCATAATATAAGCATTATAATACATTTGCTTTATTTCGTATGTCAGATAATAATTAACTTGTATTGATTTTGCCAAGAGAGTGTGTTATCAAAGTATATACCTAAAATTTTCTGGAACGTCACATTTTCTATGAGTATTCCATTAACGATTAGATGTAGTTGTCCTATAAGCTTTTGTTTGTATTTTGTCGTTATAACCATGCATTTTGTTTTTTGTTGGGTGTAGCAACATGTTATTATTTTAACACCATAAATTGAATTGTGTTAATTTTTCCTGGAGGCTGTTTTGCATATTTGATGGATGAAAATCACTTTTATATAAGATAGCATCTTCAGCATATAAATCAAGTTCACAATTATGAGTACACAATGACATGTCAGTTACATATAAAACAAATATAGTTATGGGAAGTGATCCAACGGAACAAGCATGTGAACAAGAAGGACCCACATTATTCGGCAGTGGACTCCTGCAACACTCTGTTGCTCGTATTTGTCATTCGTAAGTATGATCAAATACATATACTGAACAAAATAAATTTAGCACATATAAAATGCATGTCGGTCGCAAAGACGAGATACGAAGCCGTGTATGTTCGGTGGCAACAATAAAGTGACATACATGTATCTATGATAATTAAAAATGTTAAAAAGTCACTTGTAAACAAAATCGCTGATAAAAATCAAGTAAATATTTTAAGAACATATTTGTATAAGTTATCGAAAATCGTTCGCATTTTAATGAAAATGGAGGTAAATTTAAAATTACGAAGTTTGCAACGTTTTTGCTTGAGAATAACAAAGTGTTGGGAACATATTTTAGCGGTTTTTAAACAATGACAGAATGGGAAATTCTTGTCAATGACAAACATTAAATTTGTTCAAAGCGACACGTTCGTATAACGAGTAAGTAGGTTTTGTTTATTATATGGGAGGCAATTCTCATATTTCGCTTAGAAAATAATTAAATAACACAATATTTTGAAAATCACATGCTTACCATTTCTAAATATATCAATGTTCATATGTTTAATCTATGTCCCTAAAAGGTCGTGCTAAACTGATTTTTTTCAACATATATATGCTAAATGCCTTCTGACTATGGAATTGTGTCTGATTTCGCTTTAATGCCAGTGTTTAGGTTATAAGTAGCATTTAACTATTCATTAACCAACCTTCCAACTTAAATGAGAAGAGAGTGACTATAATACATGCGTTCTTTTCTCCTCTCCGTTGACGCCTTTCTGTCTACGAAAGTCACATTTGTTTGGTTTGAATGATGAGTTACCTTTTTAATGAAATATTACTTTTTATTTAGTTAAACTGTTTTATTTTATTGTATCAACTGCACTCTATCCATTTTTACTTACTGTCTAATACTTGGAACGTTGACGGTTTTGTATTTACAATCACTGCTACTCAGTACTGTGATGTTAAATACAAACTCTCACAGTTGTACCTTTTACTAGATTCATATTTAGGTTTGAATAATAATAAAAGTAGATATAAAAATCGAACAGGAAAAGTAGCATTCAAGGACGACAGTCAAACAAAAAAACACACAATGAATCAAAGAACAACTATATATAAAGATGAATAAAAGGCAAGATAAGGCATTATAAACACACAACGGTTGACAATAGGGATACCGCCTTGGAACGGTCAGTGGCAAAAAAGGGCCGCTGGGGGTATAAACCAGGCTCTAGGGTCACCAAACCTCACTCTTACCCTATTGTCATATAAACGGAACAATGTAAATAAAGATATTCCCGCCAAGTAATAATCTCTAACAAACAAGGCAGCGTTAATAGGCAATATTAATGACTTGACAGAAGCCAGAGCAACAAGAGAACAAACCGTTAAGGGTACGACAAGACAAGAAAACTGCAAACCTACTATAATAGAGGAGAATATAATATGGCTCATAACGAACCTATAGAATCGATCTATTTTAGTAAGTTTACAGTTGTATGAATCAGTACAAGTATATGCCATACATAATATGCCAGTAAGTTTTGTTCTTTGTTACAGGTTCCAAGAACTTGTCCACCATTTTCAAATAGCACCTCAAGTAGCAACTGCCCCAGCAAAGAGATTTATTCTTGATTCAGTTTGTAAGTTGCCAACCGTACATTTTGTCATTGCTTCCCATTTGTCAAAATTGAATTCTGCTATATGTATGGCATACATGCTAAACGTCATAACGGGGTTGCATGAACATAGATAGTTTTATGTAAACACATTACTCCCTTCTTGCCATATATAGAGTTTTTATGATGATGAGGTATACCGTCCTTCCATAACTGCTATCTGATTCGAAGTCTACGGAAGCTTTAATGTACACCCCAGATGATGTGATACTTCTATAATGTATTTCATAATAACGTATTATATAGTGTTAAGACACCTTAAGATAATGGGTTGGCCGTTGGATATATGATCATGATGCCTTATGTATCAAGTCATCAAGTCGATGTCTGAATGTTGTCCAAACAATATATTGAAATAGGTCGCTTTTTATTAACATGGCTAGATATATTGTAGTATATCAACATAAACTATGTCAAAATAGGATTATATATCGTGTTATTGTGGGGGGAAGTTCACCAAATATTCATACTTTTTAAAAGCCCTGCTTATTTTGATAATTTTACCTCCGTTTAGGGTTGTGTTCTCGATATCTGACTGTAATATCTACACTCAAAAACCTTATTGATACCTTTCTTAAATCATGACTATGCATGTAAAGAAATTAACAAGGCCAGAATAACACCTTCCAATATCTTTTCATTTTCAGCAAAAGCGAATTCGAAAAGCATTAAAAGTCATTCGAGCATGTTTAATGCCATGTTTTTTTCCACAGATTTCCAATTAAACGTCAGGTAAAACTCTAAATTACAAATCGTAAATCGACTTAACATGCACTTTCAACGAATGTTTACGAATGTAAAGACGTATTACTTCTGTCACTTTTTATCAAATTTCAATAACTTTACCAGTGTTCGGCGACAACCGTTTTGGTGCCGAAAATGTAGAACTTGTCACCACTATGTCTATACGAGGTCACGAGACAATTTATGTCACACAAGGCGGTGAATGAATATCTGCGTATGGTAATCTAAGCTAATGCTTTTCAAGAGATTTTGCATATATGGTCAGTCCACTCGATCTGAAACAAGTTTCCATAGCATGTTACTATTGTTCGGGCGCTTGTTTCAGCCAAAGGCTTTTCAGCAATAACATGAGCAATTTCAATATTAATTAATTTAATCATTAAGTCATGCACAAAAATGACGTAGAACACCATTCAGATTACCAAATGTACCAACGACTGGGAATTTAACTAGGTCCACATTTTGCGTAAGGAAGTTGAGATATTTGTACTGAAAAACGGATGTGACATTCGTTCGTTCGTTCATTCATTCATTCAAAATTAATGTTAGAAAACATCATACAACATATATACAAACTAATTCAACAGGATAACGACAAAACTAAGTGACCTTTAAAAATAGCATCCTTAATTCATACCATCTATTAATAACACACGCCTCAAAATAATTTAAGAACCACATTTTGATTTTTGAGTCTTTTTTTAAAGTGCTGTTATTTAAAGATTTACTGTCTTTTTGCAATTTTTATGTTTTGTTGTATTAATTTACAATTGTTACATGTCACAAATGAATTTACTTTTTCTATGAATATGAAATCCTGGGCCGTTTTATTAAACATCTTACGATTAGTCTCAAATTTTAAAATCGTTCAATGTTTTCACTTAAGTATTCAATGTAGACAATTATGTATAAGAAAATGAAATGAAATCACGTTTATTCGAAAAGTGAAATTAGTAGTGAGGTATTTAAGAAATTGATTTACGATAAAAGTGGTCGTAAAATGTTTCATCAGACGGGGCCAAGAATATTAAAGATGAAGTAAGTTATTACTGCAATTGTTGTGGTCCTTAAATTTGAGGAGTATATATACTAAAGACAAACATAAACGCAACTGGGGAATTTCCGCTATATACTAGTATACTGGTATTTACTGCACACTTAATTGCACAGAACTGTGTTGTTGTAAACCTTTTAAATCACAATACACTTTGTAACACGAAATTCATACATAATGAAATTCCATTTTGAATATTTGATAACAAAACTTTGAAGGACAACATTTGCTGTGTTATGTGTTGTTTTAGACTTTTTCCGAAAGTAAATGTCCAATGTAGTCATGTACCATTCATTTAACAGCAGCATATTAGACATACACTATATAGCGGAAATTCCCGAGTTGCGGTTCTTTTTTCCTTTAGCATATATACACACCCAGTTTTACAGGTAGTAAACGTTTCACTCATTCACTTCCGTAAATCTCATGTTTAATGACCTGTAGAAAACTCAAACCTCGTAAGAATACTGTTAAATTTTCTTTTTCCTGAAGACAAGCGTGTGTGCGTGTGTTAAAACAAAAGTATGAAATGAAAAAAATTGGAAATCGCCGCAAAACATACAAAAATACAAAACATATTGCAGTCTCGGTTTGATTGAGACTGTTCATGAACGTTAGTGAAAAGTGCTTGCTACCTTTCACGCCCTCTAGCCCCGGCTGAACAGAACTCAATATTTTAAATGTCAATGGTACAGAAATTTGAGCCATACAGAAGATGGTATGTATATGACGGTGAACATGGAACCTACAATGAGTTATGTTTACACCATTCCATGGCCAGCGGCGTATGGTCCCAGTTTCTAACAAAATACTTTGCCCTGAACCGGAAAACAATGGGCAAAATAAACAAAATGAAATACAGTTGGGAGCAGAGGTTATAAAACCTGCGTATCACAGGTAACAGTCAAAAGACTAAATTGACAAGCAGGCACCATATCCTAAGGGTGATTAAGTAAAATTGTGTAACTTTAAAGGCTTGAGTAGTGGAACCACCTATTCGAAATTAAAATAAGAAAACAAAAGTAATTGAGAATGTACCACCGATATTAATAAATAAAAATCGGGCTCAGCGATCTCGAAAGATCGGAATGAATAATAATTTTGATTGCAAGCAGAGGAGACGTTTTACCGTTGCCACACTGCACAGGCAACGCCACCGTGATATATAAAAAATAGTTTGAAAGGACAAATGCGATAATCGCCGAACATGATAAATACAAAAAATATTGCAGTCTCAGTTTGAATGAGAATGTTCATGAACGGTAGTGAAAAGTGCTTGCTTCCCTTCACGACCTCTAACCACGAGGTTGTGTGGATCCAGATGTATTGTGTTGGCTCATACGTTATTTACACAGTGTTAAGGGACTGTATCGAGTGAATTGTATAAAACGAAGCCAGTGCTACTTTGGTCGAGTTTGTTGAGCGTGAAACTAGCTTGAAACTAGTGACGGTTAATCTTATATAGCGTATGTGGCAGGCGATGTTCAATACTAATAGTAAATAGGAAAATATCAACATGCCTTGTTTCGTGCAACTTTTAAAGTTTGTTTTTCTTTTGGGAAGCTCATATGTTGTCTACATTGAAACTGTTTTTCTCGAAGATTACTTCAAACAACACAACTGGATACAACTATCTAACATTTTTGAGACATACCAAGGATTGTCTGATATCAGCTGTGCTCGCAAGTGCCAGTCACGCCGTATATCGCATCGGTGTTTTGGGGCAAACTACAACAAACAAACTCGAGAATGTGGTCTTAGTAACGATGTTACTCAGAGATTGATGGATACCATTTCTGAGCACTTGGTAGCAATCACAGGTAGTATTTTGGATTGTTGTATTAAATATTTTTTGTTATAGTTAACGCTTAGTAATTTTTTCGACTACCAGTTTATGCAAAGAAGGATATTATATTGTTGTGGAGCAGATGAATGTATCGTTTAAAAATGTTTGGTAATGCAATATTATAATTGTCCATAGCGATTATTGTAGAACTATTATTTCTGCTAAAATAGCAAATAGTAAAAAATAACTAAACTTGAAAATATGAGTAATACCTACTTCACTTACGATAATCACATTAAGTATTAAATTAATTAACTAATCATTATTAAAACATACGATATGTGAATTAAAATAGTGTTTAATATTAAGGTGGAAACATGTACTATCAAAACAACGTATTGCCTATTTCTTTTCATGTCAACACTTGTTTTTCATTATTACTCGAAACTATTGCCAAACCTAATGCCTGGACTGAATGGCATACTCGTAACATTATCCCTGTAATTTTTGTTGTTTGTTTTGATTGTTTGCTTGTGTTGAACGTGTTCTGTGAATGCTACCTTTCCTATTACACTGTTACAGAACATACGTTTTATTAATTTGTACATTAATCGTGTTAATACTGAAAAGTGGATCCCTTGGAAGCAACAAACACAAACATCAGATAAAAGTAGCAGACTTGGTTTTATTGAGTCTGTTCATGACAGTTAATGTAAAGTGCAACACCTCTCACGCATTCTAGCAAAGGCTTAAGCGTTATTCTACTTTAAAACCACAACGATTGGACTAGATGATCCCAAAGGATCAGTAAGTAATAACACTACTGATCTGTTGTCGGGACAACATTTTACGGCCGCCATACGTCACTAAACAAACGCTAGTGTAAATGTCAATAAATACTTAAGTTCATCATCATAACATATATATGACAATGATTACAAAATGCATGCTTAAAAAAAAAGAAAGAGATATGACTAATTTACAGACACATCAGCTCTAAAGAGAATAGACTAAAGTGATAAAAACAACGCTATAGATATTCTATGTGAGATCGCACATTTGAGATATTTAGCCAATTTAAAAAGAATCATTTTCTTTTCAGTTTGCAATAAGTCAATGATTTTTTTGTTTTTGTTTATTTCGATGCTATTGTTCTTTTTACTTCCTTCTTATATCAGAGTAACATGGACAATGAACTAAAACTCATCTTCTATATCTTGAATATAACAATATTGACCAAAAAATGCATTTATTTCAATCCTATTGATACCATACCGACCTGCTTGAATTCTTAGAGAATGTATACATATTATACTATGTTGTAGTGACTTGAAGTGTTTTTTTTAAATTGTTGGGACCACCTAGAAAATGAATAACTATGACAAGAGAGTATAAACCCTCTCCAAAAAGGATCAGTTGAAATACTTGCGTAAAGTGGTAAGGGTTTTGACAGACAGCGGTTAAAATACATGACCTCATAAAACAAAATAAAACGTATTATTTAAAACTTAAATCACCAAAAAGATGTATAAACATTACTCTTTTGCAGAAAATGTGTTTGTTTTTTTGTGGAACTTTTAATAGAAAAAATATTCCATGTATATCACTTATTGTTGGAAACGGACGCGATAAACGGTTGCATAAAGGGAGATAATAACATTTAAAAATGATCAAACATATGCAGCTTCGCTTTTATCGCAAATCACTGGTGGATGCATATCAAATGAATGTATGAAACCTTACTGATTACAATATGCATCTAACATGTGTTTAAAAATACATTAATTTAAAGAGTTATGGTGAAACCCAAAGACACATCGACATCAGTTTTATGAAGATTTATTTTGTTTCTAAACTTGTGATGTCTTATTTGGCCTTTTATTCATCTTTAATTTTTTTCTTTGATTCTTGTGCGTTTGTGGTTGACTGTCTTCCTTGAATGCTGCTTTTTTAAAGTAAACTAGATACATCAATAAATACTGAAAAGATGATACCTTTGGAGCAACAAACACAAACAAGGGAGAAAAGTAGCAGACTCGGGTTTCTTGAGACTGTTCATGAGAGGCAGTTATAAGATGCAACACCCCCACTCCTCCTAGCACCAGCTTAAGCGATATTCTACTTCAAAGCAAGACAGAATATGATGTGTTACAATTCGATTGTATTAGCATGTGTAAGGCTTCATTAGCATGTTTAAGGCTTCACTTAAATTATATCTGTGCATCCATCATACACATAGTAAAATCCATATTTAAAACACTGTTTTAATTTCATTTTTATGCACATGTGGCATTTTTTTATGTGTTTTAATTTAGCTTATATTTATTTCATCTTCTAATAATTCCAAATTAAAAGTCCTTGTAATTATTATCTCTGTACTCTATATCTTCATTATATCCGCATTGTTGTCAATGCTGTCCTTGTAGCGGAGCCTATCCTCCGAGCCTTTTAAAGAACCATAGGAATATATTCGATAGTAAGAATATGACACATTTCCTTAACCGTTCCACTGATGTACCAAGTGACAACCCTTTTATATTTATAGTGCCGCACACTTTTCTTGTGTATATCCTTGTAATTGTTGTTTGTTTCAAATGTGTGTTTTCGGTTGACTGTGATCTGTGAATGCGACATTTCCTGTTCGACTTTTATACCTTCTTTTGAGATTAAGTTCACTCTTTATACTTATGATGTGTGCAATATATTTGTGTCCGTATGTTCCCTTCAATGGCAACTTTCTACAGTATACATGAATACATGTTACATTTCCCACTGTAGTTCTAATATTTCATATTGCTTAAGTTTTATGTTTTAAGTTCTTCTTCATATTTTCCCACTACTATAGCATCATTGTACTGGGCACATATAGTGCGCCTGCGTTAGCATTGTTGCAAAAGTGTTCTTCTGATTTACACTTGCAACATTCAACTAGAGCCAGTCGATGGAAGCCATCACAAAATATCAGTATTTTCGATAAGTCCTGACCTTGACCATGATGGCGAAGGTTAATTTCAGTACTGTATTGATATCTTTTCATCCTCAACATGCTTTATAAAAAGACATAGTGCACAAGCCATTGTCAGCCAAAACACTATGTCCTGACCTTGACCGTGATGATGAAGGTCAAATTTCAGACTTTTAATGACACCCTCATCTTCAACAACTTCCCATAACGTTTCAGCTTCTTACCTCGAATGGTCTGGAAGAAGTTCCGTCTAAAAGTAATTTTAATTAAAAAAAATGAGTAGTGAACTTAGACGATCAAGATCAATAAATACTGAACAGGGGATCACTTGGAAGCAAAAAAACACAAACAAGAGATAAAAGTTGCAGACTTATCTTAATTGAAAACCTTTTGACCTAATCAATTTTTTTTATTATTTCGAACCGTTTAGGAGGAGTTCCATCCACAAGGTCGTGACGGACGTGGGGACGGAGTGACGGATGGACCACTTCAAAAATAATATATCCGGTTTCTTTCGAAAAATGCGGATATCATGAACGACTTGGTTTTAGCTCTACTGATCAAAGATCAGCAGAGCTTATCCCATGGTGCGGTGTCCGTCGTCCGTCCGTCTGTTCGTCTGTCTGCCCGTAAACCTTTTTTTGTAGCGGCTACTCCTCTGAAACTACTGGATGGATTTCTTGAAAATTTACAGGAATGTTGCCCATGATGTCTAGTTGATCCCCGCACATATTCACGTTGATGTGAAATGTGAGCTAAAGCTAAAAATAGATTTTTAAAAAACAAGTTTTTAGTGACTACTTCTTGCAAACTATAAGTGATGTTGATATGGGACTTTTTCTAAAATGATCAGTATGACATGACATGTTGGTCTTTGTCGAAAATCGTTTCGATTTGACGTTAACCACGGCTGCCAGGGGCCATCTTTGTTTACATAGAGTTATATAGTAAAACTTGTAGCGACTACTATTCTGACACCACTTGACTGATTTCATGAAACTTCACAGGAATGTTGCTTTTGATGTCTAAAAAAAAGGGTAAAAATATCGGACAGGGAAAGCAGCATTCAAGGACGACAGTCAACCACAAAGCACAAAAACAAACACGCAAACAGACAAACGAAAAGACAAAAGTAATAATAAAAAATGCAAACGACATCACAAACACAAAAGGGTTGACAATAGGGCTACCGCCTTGGAACGGTCAGTGGCAAAGTAGGCCAATGGGGGTTTAAACCGGTTCTAGGGTGCACCAAACCTCACACTTACCCTGCTGTCATCCCATTAAACAGGACAGTGTAAATGAAAGAAATCCCCGCCATGATCTAAACTCTAACCAACAAGGCAGCATCAATAGGCAATATAAGTAAAACACAAATATGCTCGTGTAAATATAATACAAAAAAAAACAAAAAATCCTAGAAAGCCACAATGAAGGTACTCAATGACTTGGCAGAAGCCAGAGCAGTAAGAGAATACACCATTAAGGGCACGACAAGAAAGAACATGGACAAGTTGATCCTAGCAAAATTCCAGGTCGACCGGAAATTCAAGATGGTCGCAAAAGTTAAAAATAGATTTTTAAAAAACAGGTTTGTAACGACTAATTTCTATAAAATGATCAGCATGGCATGATGTTGGTCCTTGTTGAAAATCGTTTTGATTTGACATTAAACATGGCTGCCAGTGGCCATATTTTTTTGACATGGGAGAGTTAAATAGTAAAAACTTGTAGCGACTACTCCTCTTAAACGATTTAACAGATGGTTATGAAACTTCACAGGAATGCTATTCTAGCTATAAAAAAATTCAGTAGAGCTTTAAGGTTATTGACCCCTTGTTTCTTTGGAAACGCATGTTGCTGTGAATATGACCGTTTACAGCTGCAAATGTATGATGTGTTATGCAGAATATCTGATGCCATTTCTCCCCAAAAATACATCTGTGTCAATCCATTATCACCCATTTCCCATCCTTGTCTAACAGGGAACTCAGGCTCTTGCTTTGAATTATCGGCATTTATCCTTAGTGTTGCTTGATTCGATGCACGTTTCACATGGAGCTTAAAACTTCCTTCACATCATGGTCGAAGTTTTGCTAAACAGATACATTTTAATCCGACAACCTCATTCATAATTTGCTGATGATGATCTAAACTATGGTGAAACACTGCACATCATCATTTTGGGTCTTACAAAAGTGTCTACTAAAGACCTGTTTCAAAAACACTGTCGTAGCCTGAGTCATCGTCCACGGCTACTCTATTTTTGAAGTTAGGAGCACCATTTACCTCATCACCTTGATAATTGTTCTATTTCCTATCAAACAGAGTCGCAACCGGTCAGTCATGAACTGCGGGAATAATATGCGCTTTTAGAGTCACAAATAATGTTGCTCCAGATAACGATAAATGTTCCATTTTCGCAGTGTCGATAGGTAAACTGGCCATGTACAAACAAAAGTTGTACATGTCTTCTAGTATATCTACGAGCATTTCCAAAAGGTATACGGTAACTTTCTTGCGTAGTTAGAATGTTTTATGCTGACGAAATAAGGCAGCATCAGCTGTTTCCAGAAACATAAATCAGAACATGAATGTTGCCGACTTTGAACAACATAAGCATCAAGTTCTGAGATTACCTGGGCAATTTCAATTGCGTGGTGGCATCTGCTGAATCAGTGGATGCATTATCTGAACCATTATAAACTGTTTCAGAATCTCTAATCTGTGTCAAAAGACGTTCTTTTTCATCGCCGTGAATAAAAAAAAAGGTCACAAGAATCACCATCATTAGTGCTTTATATGTTGGTGTTAGCCCACGAACATGTATGTGGTACTGGTTCCAGCCTACATATTTTTAACTGTAAAAGAAGCATATGCATCTGTAAACAAATCTATTAGACTACTGTCATTCCATACCTTCCCATCGGCTAGTCGAACAAAATGTGAATGTAGTTCCGTGGACCTAGACCATATCACTTGCTGTGCAACTGCATCAATTGTTGGTCCATCGTATGAATCGAATTGTGTTGCCTGACATGGATATATGAAGGGAGCATACAATGCAATCGTATTAGGCTCATGAACTGGGAAAATGCCAAACATGTATATTTCGATCAGATGTCATATCAATAACTGGAGTGTTGGACATGTTCGTCGAGGCATAGATTTCAGGAAAACGCATGTGAAGTTTTTGATATTATTTCAAGTTACCATAGCGAAAAGTATTTGATGGGACTTGTGTTGTAGTTGACTCTTAAAAGGTAATTTCAGTTATTGATTATGCTTTCGTGCGAAATTGTACGTGATAGTTCGTTTCCTTACTTCTTGGATTAAAATAGACGTAATGTCGTCACCGACTTTCATTTGAAAGAACACACTTGCTAACGAGTGAAAGGTATACTTGCCATCTATTGTTTGTGCATTAATATCAATAATGTCGACCACTTCCTACACACGGTCAACACCGTTGCCGGTACTAACAAGACCGCTTGGTATAATATACATGTACATGTTATTTTGAATCTTATTCATCTCGTTGTTTTCGACGTTAGTCATTCAGTGACGAACGCAGTATAACTGGTACAGAAACTGAATTAATTCAGAAGATTGATTAGCTTCGTTGAGCCAAAGTCAAATACCTAATATTTGGTGGTAGTCTGCATCCTGTCGAAGAAAGGCAACCTTCCAAAAACTATATCAAAGAAAAGCAACCTTCCAAAAACTATATCAAAGAAAAGCAACCTTCCAAAAACTATATCAAAGAAAAGCAACCTTCCAAAAACTGTATCAAAGAAAAGCAACCTTCCAAAAACTGTATCAAAGAAAAGCAACCTTCCAAAAACTGTATCAAAGAAAAGCAACCTTCCAAAAACTATATCAAAGAAAAGCAACCTTCCAAAAACTGTATCAAAGAAAAGCAACCTTCCAAAAACTGTATCAAAGAAAAGCAACCTTCCAAAAACTGTATCAAAGAAAGGCAACCTTCCAAAAACTGTATCAAAGAAAAGCAACCTTCCAAAAACTGTATCAAAGAAAAGAAACCTTCCAAAAACTATATCAAAGAAAAGCAACCTTCCAAAAACTGTATCAAAGAAAAGCAACCTTCCAAAAACTGTATCAAAGAAAAGCAACCTTCCAAAAACTGTATCAAAGAAAAGCAACCTTCCAAAAATTGTATCAAAGAAAAGCAACCTTCCAAAAACTGTATCAAAGAAAAGCAACCTTCCAAAAACTATATCAAAGAAAAGCAACCTTCCAAAAACTATATCAAAGAAAAGAAACCTTCCAAAAACTATATCAAAGAAAGGCAACCTTCCAAAAACTATATCAAAGAAAAGCGACCTTCCAAAAACTGTATTGTCTTCGCGAGTGAAATGGATTCTCACTAGTGAAGAAGAATCCACCATTGAGTAATGGACACACTTTTTAAAACTATTTTATACGCAGCTATTAAATGCAGGTATAAGGCAAAAACAATACAAAATCAATTAGTCCGGGATAAAAACAGTGCGCGTTGTGAACATCGCACGTGATCGGCTGTGCAGAGTACCATCTTAAACTTATATCACCGTCTTGATTGCAGCAAAACAAAGTAGTAAGGTATCTTTCCAATATCAAATTCAGGGTGGTTGCATGTACATGTATCGTTCAGAATAATGAGTAAAACTAATTAAAAGTGAATATTTTATATCTTCATTAACAAACTAATAAGATTAGTACAACACCATTAATTAATTATCTCCCTTTAGATACAGTTTAAAATAATTTTGGATAAAAAAACATATTTTAAAATATGTGTGTGATATTTGAAATCATGCTAAGTATCAATATATTGCATAATAAAACAGTCACTTTAAAGTAACAGCAACACAAATAGACATTCGTATTATTAGTAACATACATGTTTAAGGATTAAAATATAAAATTCGGAGTAGGAAACGTTTCGACTTAATTTGAGAAAGTGTATGCGTCTTATATTATTTCTTTTGAAGCAAACTTGTTCTTACATATTTTATTACATTTCTAATTGAATTAATTAATTTCACATAAACATGTATTAAACAAGATAGAATTGTCCTATTTTTAAGGGAAAATTCGAGTATTATAAGTATATAGTATTATTCCTTATATTTAAGCACACCAATTGTGAAAAAAAAAATAAAAAAATATCGATTACTATTTATTTAAATACTAGTACAAATAAATTACAGACAACTGTATCAAGGTTATCCCAAACACAATTGAAACCATATTCATACATTAATGTTTTAACTTAGATTATCAGTTATTTTTGCCAATAAGTCATCACCAGCAACAGCTGTAATTTGGTGTAGGTTATTAAAGCAAACCGTCATATCAACATTGGTTATCTAACCAGAACGTCATATTGCCTACTGACAGTTCCAAGTCGGTAACCCTGTCTGCACAACTCACACTACTCGTTGTGGAGGTTTATTGTCGTTTTCACTGTACATCTAATTTTCTCTTTGTTGGTGGTGCAGTACGGACCTACGGTGACATTGTGTTTGGGTGCTGTGATTTATAAAGGATAATTGTTCTCATATTTTGTGAATAACCGAAACATTTGAATGGATTTGTCAAATTCACAAACTGGAATTCCCCTTCTTTCAACACGCTTAAGGGAATAGGTTCATAGTGCATATAATTATGTTGGTCATTGTAAAACTTATGCGAATTGTTGGAAAACGAATTAAAAGCAAAAAATAAGGTATACAAATCGAACAGTAAATGTATCTTTCACGGAACAAAATCAACCAAAACACACAGTAACACATTAAGCAATTACAATGCTGATACGCAGCAAGAAATGTTACATCCCAAACACATATATGAACTGACATAAGGGCTATCTCCTTGGAACGTTCAGTTGCAAAAGGCCTCTGGGTGGTGGGGGATGAAGGTGGACGCGGGGTGGGGGGATATTAATGCATTTGTTTCAAGTTTAAAAATAATATGGATAAGAAAACTTGCAAACTCCGATGGCTACTGGCAACATGTATGTAGCTCTTACTTTGACATAAATAAAATGTTCAGTTGTGGAACACACTATGCAGAGAATGTAAGGTAAACTATTACAAACAGTTTTTGAAGGGACGTCTTAAAATCATATATTGTTTTTTTAGACACACAGGAAGTGGATTTCTAAGAAATATATCTTAAAATGCCACTATTTTATAACCATAATATACTGATAGGGAAACAAAGTATTTTTCTTAAATCTTGGTACAATAAAGGGACACGATATGTGAATGATATAAGCAATACAAATGGCAATCTCTTTACCAAAGAAGAATTTGTAGAAAAAACAAACATTACACCTAACTGTCTTCATTTCCATGGAATGATAACTGCACTTAAACCAAAAAAATGAATAAAAAAATAAAAAAATGATGTACCCACTTATTCCATCGCATATTTACCCAATACTAAAACAAAAAAAAAGGAACACAACCAATGTATGACACTATAAATAAAAATAAAATAAAACCTACTAGTCAAACTAAGTGGAATAAAATGTATAAAATAAATGAAAAGGACTGCTGGAGTATATTCTATAATATACCTTTTCAAATAACTATAGACTCCAATCTTCAATGGTTGCAAGAAAGAGTGTTGCATAGAATACTTCCAACAAACAAATATCGGACTCTCAACATCAAGTCAAATGAAAAATGTACATTTTGCACGGAAGCCATATAAACAATAGAATAGTTTGGCAGTGTAAACACACACAAAAATTATTAATTGATGTAGAAATATTCCTCAGTTCGAAACATACAAAACTTAATCCAAGTGAAATAAAAAAAATAATTTGGAAACAAGAAAACAATTTAAAAGCAGCGTCGGAAAATGTCTTAACACTAAGCTGTCAATTATAGAATTAAAAAGAAACATTAATTCCAGGTATGAAATTAACAGAATAATTGCAGTTAAAAATAAATGTATGGATAAATTCAATAATGACTGGAGTATCACACATGCTCTAATAACCTAAAAACATTTGCAGATGATACACAATCTAATGAAACAGAAATTATGTACTCTGAATACATCAAACCAGTCCAGCGTGCGAATCCTTATCTCATGTGACCTCACATAAATCCTAGTAATTATTTCCCCCTTCTCCCTAAGCCCCAAAGCGACTCAAAATAATCCCTTTGTTTATAGTTACTAGTAAGAAAAATTAAAATATAAGTAAAATAATTTGAACAACATAATTATGAAAATTGATACACATACTGATATACCATTTATTTGGTGTTTTTAATGATCATGAACTCTATAATTACAGTTCAGTGGTGTAATGACGACATGTATTTAGTCTGGGGAACAGACGGGTCTACAAATGCTGTCGTTAGTGCGTCTTCATACCACCTTGGCGTTAAAACAACTGACAAATACAAACCGATGTGGGCAAGGTTGAATCAAACAGAAACAGAAAAGGGACTTGGAACTGGAGCGTGGTCTGCCAATAACAACCAATTGAACGAGTGGATCGGGGTTGAGTTTTTATAATGTTTCACCATTCATGAATTGTGTTTCTTTTAAGGAGTGTGCATAGTTTCGGATTAGTTTAATGTTCTATTAAATATTGTATACTTAGCGTTCCTTTAAAACAGAAAACCAATGACGTTCTTCCAAAGAATGTAACTGTGATTAATGCTTTCTGATTATAAACATGAATTATAAATATCACATGTTTACACTTGTGCACGAGTGATGATTTCCCATGTCATTCATATCCTATGGAACATGTTATCGATGCAACTGCAGTAATAATTTATTAACTGCAATACCAAGTTTCAGCAGGTTATTTTCATACCTTCATGGTGTTTCTATTAACTTCATGTTGCAGCCATTGGTCATATTTCCAAGCGTTTACACAGTCGTCATGGTCATATTTCACAAATGTTTACACAGTCGTCATAATATGTATAATTGGTCATATTTCACAAATGTTTACACAGTCGTCATAATATGTATAAATGGTCATATTTCCAAATGTTTACTGAGTCATCATCCTATATATTAATATTTCCAAATGTTTACACAGTCGTCATCCTATATATTAACATGTCCACATGTTTACACAGTTGTCATCCTGTATAATAATATCTCCAAAATTTACGCAGTCTGCATTCTATGTTTTAACGGTCATATCTCTAAATTTCTACGTGTCCAAATGTTGACACAGTCGCCACATAACGCCAATCTAGGTTCGTATGACTATAAAACCCCATAATAATTACTGAATGCTGATTATGGTGGAATAGCCCTTACTCAAATTTCGCTTCTTCGTCTTTCAGGCAGAGTTTCCGCAGCTCACAGTTATAAAAGGAGTAGCGACACAAGGTCGAGATTCCAGTCACACACAATATGTCACACACTTTACTGTCTCCTATAGTACAGACTGTGCACAGTTTCGACCAATAACTGACGCCGAAGGATCAACAGTGGTATATGTTTTTTTTTAGTTTTTTTGTTTTTTGTTTTGTCGTTACAGAAGTATTGCATAGTAAAATGCTTAGTTGGTAACCATATCCAGGTTGTGGTGTGTCAAGGTAACAAACACGTGGCATAAGTTGTGTTAATTGTTTTCGACAAAACTAACCTAGTTATATTCATTATTTTGTTCGCACATTTTACCAAGTTTTCATTGCTTTCCTTGGTGTGTCCTTGGTGTGTTGGTTTTAGCCACAGCCGTACTTAATGCTAGCACATTGACTTTCCTATTCTGATATTTTTTTATAGAACTTTTCAATTGCTGAGTCTGTAGCACAACACATGTCCAAATTTTAATTTGATGTTACGAATTCGGACAACAAGACATGTCATGGGGACTAGGTCCTCAGCGCCATGCATATGTTTTAATCAAGGACGGTTTACATAATGACTACAAATCCGGCTTGAAAAGCTAATTGTAAATACCTCATTGATTAATTACAGTAAATACTAGATTAATAATCAATCACACAATCATGTGTTTTTAACAAAAAAGTTTGTGTTTTGCATCTCATGCGCATACCTCAATAATGTCATATCTTGAACAAGATTTTTTTAATATATATATCTGATTTTGCTTAACTCGGTTGACAAAGGAAAAACATGGACAGTTAAGGTTTCTCTATATTACATATTGCTTTGAGGATTTATAGTGACATCAAGTGAAAGAAATCATATCTACTTAAGAGTTCTTCTGGGAAATATCTCACACTGGGATTGACAGTATTTAGTGTCGATTCTTACGGATGGCGGGAGGTGTACAGTACTAGTTCTACCCAGGAAATGTTGGTGAGATTCCACCACACAAAACAAATCGATCGTCATATATAGTATTACCCTTGTTGAAAATGACGTAAAATCCATACAAGCAAAATCAGTATTCAGAAAACTGAAACTATGTCTGTTTACTCAAGTTGTTATAGAGTTATAAACATATATTTTTGCTTTCATCACTCGTTCTTGCATACCGAATAAGGCTATCTACGTTTTACGTGGGGTGGAAAGTCTTATCTTTATGGGTAAAGAAAAAAGATCACGCGCACCAACATCCGGTATACAGGAAAACATGCAAAACGTTAGTACCTGGCGGCGTCAACGCACAACATGTCACTGGTATGCACTGGTATGAAAGAAAAATAATCTATCACATGTATTCGGTTCAGATAGGGAAATACAACCCTCGGTATAAGTGTTTTAATCGGAACCTCGGCAGAGCCTCGGTTCCGATAAAAACACTTATACCTCGGGTTGGAATTCCCTATGTTCACCGGATACCCATGAATGATTCTTATATTCTTATATCTGAGAGATAATTGCCCAGTATAAAAACCCGTGCTTTCATCACTCGTTCTTATATCAGAGAGATAAAATACCCAGTATAATAACCCGTGCTTTCATCACTCGTTCTTCCATCTCTGATATAATTGCCAATATTTCAAAAAGATTGGTAATTAAACTCAATAGCATGTGTCTTATGAAGTGTCACTGATTAATATGTTCACTAACTATCGTTATTACGACTGGATTATTTGTAACATGTGTTCAACTTTTATATTATCTTTTGATTTGTATTTATATAGAAAACATAACTATCAAATGTAAATGGAATTCAATCGAAATACATATACTTCACGTGTCGTCCACCGTACATGTATGAACGGAAAAAAGGAACAAAAAACACCGCAACAATATCATCTGTGTTTGCAAATAGTACATACTGTGTTTGTTACATGATTGAAGACGAAGTGTTTTGTTAACACGAATGCATTAGATTCATACATTTTGAAAATGATTAATTGATAAGCACATATGCAATATTCAGAATGTGTAGTGTATTGAAATGGGCTGTATTACACTCCTTTCTAAAATGTGTACATACATACATTAATACATATATACACGCACGCACGCTCGCACACACACCTACCTACCAACCCCCGCCCCACATACATACATAAATGCATGCATGCACGCACGCACGCACGCACGCACGGATGCATACATACGTAAATGTATTTTATTCGCGTTAAAAATGGATTTAAAATCTATTTATAAACGTTCAGATACACTTCAAACGTATGCCATGTTTGTTGCATATAAAGAGATAAGGCATGCACATTGGGATTATATTAACATTGGGATTATATTAAAAATACAGATCCTCGTGATTAAATATATACATTTTAATTAAGCTTGTCGCCCTGTTAAAACTATACGCACTAATACTGCATTTCACTAAAACTGTCTCCGTATTGTTTTGCTCATGTATTGATGTATTATGTTATACTTGAATTGATTGTTTTAATGTCAAATCATTTGCTAGCCATATGCTCATTTAGGTTTTTGAAATGTTGATTTTATATGGTTCTTCTTTTTTAATTTCCTACATATATCCTCCATTTCAGACGTTTGTCGGCAATACGGACACCACTTCTATAATCACCAACCGCTTTCCGGAAAAAGTAGTCGCTCTGTGTGTTAGGATCCATCCAACACAGTGGGTTGGTCACATTTCGATGCGAATGGACATAATTGGTTGCAAATAAAGTATCAATACACCTTAATGGGAGTCTTCAGTAGACTATATTTACATTTACATTGCAGTGCCCTTAAATGAACACATTTAACGTGCTGCATTTACTTTTAGGGAGGAGCTAAAACAAGCAAGGTGCAGTTAATTCAGTTAAAAAGCGTGCAGTGTTGGCAACGTCGCGTATTACAGCTTTAAAACAATGTTTTAGCACAAATTCAACATATTTACATTATTAGTCTAAATAACGGATAAAACAAACATCGAGCTCTCTGCGGGGTATGAACAACATGATGCTAGTTAAAAGTTTGCGAAAATACTTCTTTTTTATCATTGTCCGTAGAAAGATCGAAATATCGATTGCACTCCTTAAGGAAGTTGGCTGGGAAAGGACGTAGTTATGAGATATTTTTCTTAATGGATATTTAAAGCTTCTTTGGTATCATTTAGATACACAATTATCAAATATCAAAAAAAAAAGGCAGGTCATCATACTTTTTTTCCCACAAGACATCTTTGAAGAAGAAACATATTTAAACTCCTAAATGTGACGAAAAAGAGGAAAAGTAGAGTCATTGAACATTTTTCACAATGTTTTTCATAACATTAAATTAATTGAAAAACACTGACTTTCGATTACATATATACATATGAGCCGAATCACGCGAAAACGGCCCTTCGGACAACATTTTCACATTTTATGTTTTTTGATATTATGAAACACGGTGATTTTCTCTTTAAAAATCTCTTTATTTTATGTTGATATCTTGAATATAAATGATTTTATCTCTATTTAAAAATTAAAGATTGTACTCATTAATAAATTTTGATGTTGACGTCGGCATCTTAGACGACGTCGTTTATTAAATAACAACAAAAAACATAAACAATTATCATTTTCTATAGCACTAACTATTTATATTAACAAAACACATTCCCTATGATATAATACTTAAGTAAAACACGGAAGTGACGAGAAATTTTACTAGTAATTATTTGATTAACGGCCGACGTCATAAATTGTTACTTTATGACGTTGTCGTCTAAACGTCCGAAGGGACGTTTTCGCGGCCCATATCTTTCAAAACATACACAAACAATTGTAATCCTTATTCTTCTTTTAACTTTACAAAGCAAACATTTATGGACCGTAACTCACCCATTTCTTTTAATAAAAAATAATTAAAGATAAAAAAGTATGTTCTAAGGCTCAACTGTTTTTAAAACTCGTATATGACAAGGTCCTATGACATTTCGTTCAAAACAAGTAAAAAATTATATAGGTCATTGGGCTTCTAATGATTTTTTATTAAACATTTAAATTACAAACATTTTGGAGTTATTTTGACATTTTCACTGTAAAGTAATGTACACAAAATTTTGACATAGAGATCGAATATAAAATTAGCTCAGAATCTGCATTTATATATGTATTCCACTACTGAAAAACAAAAATCTTATTGTTTCAATAGCAAAATGATAATCTATTCAGAGTTACCCATACCCCCTATTTTGTTGACAACAAAAATGATCACAAATGACGGAAAAAAATATGAAAAACATTTGTTTTTGCTTAAAATTTGATATGCTACAACCTTAAATCCTACATTATATCCATATCTACTAAAATGCAAAACTGAAACAAATCTGTTGTCAAATAAAACTATTATTTAAAAAAAATAATTCTTAGACTTGAGAATGAATGTCAAAACTTGCCCAGCCAACATCCTTAAGTAAGTAACCTCCCCATAAGTGTTTTTGATCTTTTTTGTAATTATCGTTGTATTATATGTGAACGATGCACTTTTTCCATTATTTGTTTAAGCTGTATAATTCATAATTACCAACAGAAAATATATTTGATGCGTATTTTTATTTTACATATAATTACAATGAAACAAATCGAAACAATTAGTTTGCAAAGTTTCATAAATAGTCCTTGTGGTGATGCCGGGGTAGAATACAACCACTGCAAATCCCACTAGAGGCAGAGCGGTAGGACCCCCAAACATCTGCATGATCATTTTGTCATTTGTTATCAAGCTCGTTCGAAGTCTTCATCATGACACCGCGTATGCAAACGTGAAAACGTGGCTCCATCGTAAATGGAGCGTCGACTATATAATTTGCAGCAACTCTGCAGTTCTGCAGGTTAGAAGGTTCTAGGCCAATTCGCCATATTTTACCCTGATGTAAAAAGAGGATGAGCCTGGCGTGTTCATTCCTGTTAGGCGCCATATAACCTTTCATGTGCTGGTGCGCCGTAAACCCCAATTCAATCCAATCCAATCATAATTAGGTATTGGTCATGAAGTCCTTCGCTATATACCGAAACAACATTACAAACTGAGGTGAACCTACTGATTGGAACAAGTTGTCAGGCGAGACACTGATATTATTCATACAGAATGGAGACACGGCATACAAGGCAAGACACTGATATTATTCATACTGGATGGAGACACGGCATACAAGGCGAGACACTGATATTATTCATACAGGACATACACTCGACTTTAAACGGAGTTCAACAGAATTTATGTTTAAAACTGTTCAAATACATGACTTCCGTTTTAAATTGACAAAAATATAAACTAAATGAGCCATAAACAACAACAACAAAAAGCAATACCACTGAGCATATACATATACGAAAAGAAGGTATTGTTAATAAGGAGTACGCGCCATGGATGGCTATTTTAAACTTGGGAGTAAGAATATGGTAATGTATTTCAAATAAGCGTATTAAATGTGTAAATAACGTTGAGGTGTCACATGACAGCTATTATAACTTTGGTATAGTTTTAATTCTAATTGCTATTTATATTCCATCTATTTCTTTAAACCTTTTCACGTTTTAAATTGGTAATTCAGTAGCTATTTTTAGACACCTTTAGACTCAAAGCCTACTTTTTTCGCTTAAAAGGGAACGCGGCAATCTTGATGTTTTTTAAAAACTCAAGTCGTCCGGTTAGTTTCTCTACATAAAAGATTGCTCACATGCCAAATTATCGGAACCAATCAGATTGCAGATCGTTTCATTTGTTATATACTATTTGCGAATAATTCTGATTGGTTTCGACAATTTAGCATTTGAGTACTCTGATAACTTGTTCAATCATTACTATTAAGTACAAGAATATCTAAAAGATATTTTTCTTTCTTTGCATATTACCAACTGTTTATTATAATATATCGATTGCATTATTAAAATTATTGTAGAATAACGAAAGAAAATTAAAAACTCAAAATGTTATTTAAATATATGCAAGCAGTTTTCAAGTAAAAAAAAATACTGTATTAATCAATCAAGATGCGAATTTAAATCTGGAAACGAATTTAAATCTTGAAACAATCTTCAAGATTGCCGCGTGTTCCTTTAAACAGAACGTTAATTTAGTAGCCAATAAATTTGATAGTTTCAGTGGATTTGAATCTGATGCTACCCATGCGAGAGGCAGTAAATAACCATATATACAAAGTGTAAGCAAGAAATTGTGACCACTACGCATCCGCTATGAATCTAGTGTAAATGGGATGTTAGAACTAGTCAGATCGTTTTAAAATTCATGTAACGGTACTCTACGGTGTGAAGGAATAACATAAATATATCACATAGCTTACGGTGTGGGAGTGGAATAACAACATTCTATATTTTCCATATACCACTAGTTATATAAGTATGCAAATGAGCCTAATATACGCTGTCAAAAAATCGATAATGATTCCCATGGATTATGTCGGTTTCGCGTGTAAAATAAAATAAAAGTCGATATGTGAGTTATGTGATAAATAGAATCTAACATTCGTTCTCATTCATTAATGAATTTATTCAACTCGTTAGCACAAATGATATAATGCTCGGCAAGAGCCTCGCATTATATCATTTTGCCAACTCGTTTAAGGATACTATTTGATCTAATTATGTATTTTGTTACTTTCTTGGCTCATTTTTAAAATAAACATATATTCTTATATTTATACTTTAACCTATATTAAACCGTCTGCCTCTTACTGATATCGTCGTGCTCTCGCACTTCGCAGTCACGTCTGACGTTGTTACAACAACTGTTTATGATACTAATATGACAACAGCAAACACACGACCCTTTTCAAGCATTTCACATTTCTCCTTTTGCTAGAACTCTCAGAATCTTTACGAACGCTGTATTAATCAACATTTTTTTCCGAAATTATTCAATTTGATAGTTTGTTCTGCAAATACGTAATTGTTTATAAACATTACGTACATGCTAATTAATGTATTTCACGGACAAAACATTACGTACATGCTAATTAATGTATTTCACGGACAAAGTATTAATATAAAGACGTTTTCTGCGGAAAGCTCGGTAACTGCCCATCGCTGAATGGTCTTATTTAAACACAGTTGTCACCCACACTGTTATTTTAAAAACAATATTAAATGTATCGTTTTCTTGTTGTTTTATCAATATTCATTATGTTACGTTACTCTGTAAATGTTCTGTTACTTATAGGTATAACACGCCCATTGATTGTGCGTTGTGCTCTGTATGACAAGATGCAGTGATGTCATCCGGTCTAGACCCGGTTGAAATAAGAATAACGTATATTTTCATAAACATGTTTGTTTTATTTTCGAAATATCCGTTTGTTTCATTGTCGAAATATCCGTTATTCAATCCTGCTAATGTAAGCTTTCACATTGTTTATTGGAATTAAGGCGAGATCACGTAATGCTTATTCATCATTTCTACATGGTTATACCTGTAAATGTACACATCCGTAATATACTACTAAAACTGTACTCCACCTAAATCATCTTATGCATATGAGTTACAGAACATGCAACGTAATCTAGTTCTTCATTGTCATTTGCATACAGGGGCGTCCGTGGCCGAGTGGTTAACGTCTCTGACTTGAAATCACTTGCCCCTCACCGCTGTAGGTTCGATCCCTCAGGGGCCTTGGAATCTTTATGTGAGGAAGCTATCCAGCTGGCTTGCGGAACGTCGGTGGTTCTACCCAGGTGCCCGCCCGTGCACGAAAATTACCCGGAGGGGCACCTGGGGTCTTCCTCCACCAGTGGAAGCTGGAAAGTCGCCATATGACCTTAGCTGTTGGTGCGACTATAAAATTCAATTCAATCATTTGCATAGACCACTCTTAAATACATAACCGAGGAAAGCCGTACCTCTTAAAGTAAATATGTATTATGCACAAAAAATATAAGGTTAACTTCACCCTTGCTTCGTACGAAACCGATTCTATCACGTGGGTGTAAGTTCTTTATTATATGGATGTTTCCTATTTCTTTGAAATGTAATCATCCATTATACTACGTGTATTTCGAAAACACTCGTAAATACATTTTTTTCTACATAAAATAGTTAAAACATGTGAAACTCTTGCGCGAGAGAAAATCACCTAAAAGAAGAAGTAAAGGTCGAGCAGGAAATGCATCATTCAAAGACCACAGTCAACCAAAACACGCATAGAAACAAACAACAATTATAAACAGAATAAACAGATATAACATCACAAACACAAAAGGGTTGACAATAGGGCTACTGCTTTGGAACGGTTACTGGTAAAAACTGCCACTGGGGGTTTATACTAGGTTCTAAGGTGCACCAAACCTCACTCAAACCCTATTGTTATAATTCCAATAAAACAGGCCAGTGTAAATAAAAAAATCCCCACCAGGTTATATTCGCTAACAAACAGTGCAGCAGTAATAGGCACTATAACACATAACTGATCATGTATATATGCATATAAAAACAAAAACCTAGAAAGCCACAAATCAAGTATTCTCTACCTCTTCTAGGGTGATTAGAACCTTGTCTAAAACCCCGGCGGCCTGTTTTGCCAATGACCGTTCCAAGGCTGTATACCTATTGCCAACCATTTGGTGTTTGTGATGTATTTTGCTTTTTATTCATCTTTAAAGTTGTTCTTTGTTCCTGTGTGTGTTTGTGGTTGACTGTTGTCCTTGAATGCTACTTTTCCTGTTCGATTTTTTATATCTGCTTTTATTAGCTCTTTGTCAGCAGTATTAAACAAATTTTTTATGAAATTCTGGAGTTCCCGATTTAAATTATGAAACGAGAATCTAGGGTTAGCATTATACAAGTTAATACGAATATCTATAATTTTAAGAACTGACTTTTTCCAAGTAGAAATGGAGTTCGGTCTGCATGATCTCTACGACACCATTGTATACTACAATCCTCAATGTATTGGGCGATTTGAGCACGACATGCATTAAAGTCAATAATTGAGGGTAATCTATACTTCGGACCTTCTAAATAAATAAATGCCGAATACGTTTACCAACAATATCAAAATTACCAGTGATGACACGACCTGACGGAGCATAGTAACAGTTTGATGTACTACTCTCACAGTCCTTAGGAGTGTTATTTTCTATGTCAAGGTCATAAACTATTTTGTTGTAGTTGTAAATAATATTTCTAATTGTGTTTTTTTCTACATACTTATAACACATTATAGGACTTTCTGAATTTTTGAAATATATTGGAATAGAACCAACAACATGATTATCTCGAAAACTATTTGGCATGTCAATAATATCAATACCCCTATTAAGATATAGTATTTTTAGAAAATGTCTGGCGTGATCGGATTCTTTTGTCAATATGGGGTCGGAAAACATGTTGTGTGTAGATTTGAATTATAGAAGCAGTGTTATACAAAGGATCTGTACGAATGAAAAATATTGTCTGCTTCCTCATCAATCAACTTAAAGCTACAGAGTCCCTATATCAATCGTCTTCTTCTTTGTAGGCGTGTCTTTATTTGTAACTTCATGTTCACCAGCTCATGTCGAAATCAGGTATTTAAGCGAGCAAATATAGCGAAGGAAATCATTTACTGTATATACATCGACCAGTGCACATCGTACCTATACACAGGTAACAGTAATTTTCACAACAAAAGAAAGTTAGCTTTTTCGGGGCTCGAACACACGACCTTCTGATTTCAAGTCCTGTGCTTTATCCACTGACCTATGACGCTACTTGAGAAACTAGTATACTAACTACCATATATTATGAGGCAAAATAACTTAACATATTTGATGGATCAATAAATATGCTGTCCATATTGTCGCACGTGTAAATTAACATATCCTGGTGTAATACTGTATCTTATCAATATGAAACTAATACTTCGCCTCAAATCAACCATATCTCGACTTGTTATTTAGCGCTTGATGAGTTTGTGTGCGCGCTCTGGTTATTACGTAATGCCTATTTAGTGTTAAAAATGCTACAAAATACCAATAAGTAGCAGTGGTCTAGAGGTTCAGCGAACATCTTTCAAATCTTACAAGTGCAAGGCTGTGGTTCAAATCCCGTTCCGGGCAACTATTTTTTATCATATATATTCTGGAGCCGTTTATTTATCGATGTTACCTGTACGGAGGCGAAATAAATATGTGAAATTTTATGTATCGATTTCTCCTTATATACCGACTTTTGGAGTGTTCGTCGATTTGAAACTACTTCACACGTGACTCATTCATATTCATGAGTTATTACCAGTTAAAATAGGGACTGTACAGCTTTAAGTGAAGAAATGGACAAAGAGGTGAGACATGAAAGCATAGAGTGCTTTTCTGACTGTTAAAAAATAGTATGTAAATCAGCGACGGTCACAGTTACACGCGATTTACGTGTGATGTTACCATTACAGTAGGAACGCCACGGACCTATAACATATCAGTTCTGTTCGCATTTTAACTCCGCGAACATGGACTATTTCTTTGTATTTTACGGACTACTTTACGAATTTTTAATTAAAACAGACGCCATTTTTTTACACCCGAAATTGGGCGCGCTACCTCGGCGAGCACTTCGGGTACCTATGGAGTCTAACAACACGCGTACAGTGTTTCATACCGTAGATTATGTAAAAACTAATACCTTACCGGACGAAATAACGTCCCATTATGTGTCAACACGATGCGGTGTTGGTGACTGACAGGTCACCGTGACATAACTTGACACGTGAAATTGACATGTTGGTCAAATTGGATTTGGGATTACTGTCTGCTGCTAGAGGTCCATGATCAAGGTATTTGTTTTATCATTAAAATGTGTTTGTTAATAAACAGTACACACCACTTTTAGATCGTACATATTTAGACATAAGCCAAATATAGTGCCTAAAAAAGTGGCGTATACTGTATAATAGAAAGTTTATATTTTTCGTGTACTCCGATCTTTCCAGTAACTGGATGTACTGTAAACTGTAGAACGTTTCGTGGAATAAAACAATTACTAGTATAAATGCTATCAATGTCCCCCGCACCCCCGCCCACCCAAGTACGGTTGATATGGGGAGGATGGGGGTGGGTAGATGGAGCTTGAATACCGAATACAAGGAGGGGGTAAGGAAACTAGAAGCCCCCTCCACCCAACCCCTCAGATTCATGAATGTAAATTGTTAGCGTTGTCTCTTTATCGTTATGTTATCCCCATTGTATCGCACATTCGTGAATACATACTCGATACAACTACCATCGAAATAATGTAAACAGCCATTGACATGTCAGATTAATATTTATGTACAGTAACATAGATCTACATACACATATGTGTACATATATATCCATGACAGTTAGTAGAGTTTTGAGTTTTCCTTTATTAATATGTTACATTATGTATAACAAAGGATAAACTCTGTCTGTTTGATCATTGACATTGGATTGATGTTGTTTTTCAGAGAGGCCTCAAATGTGAATCGTGCCCTTGAGCAATTCTAAGTGAATTGATACTGACGACTTCAGAATGTCAAGCCGAGTTAAATGCCATTGGATCATTTTGAGGTGGGAGCCCTTTTAAAAAATGTTTACACTTGTGTAGTTCTTTAAATGGAGCTTGTGTTATGCTTGCACGGTGCTGTTCAAAGTTACAGTAAAAAATGTTTTCGGTGATAATGCAGCGTGATTGTCATATGAGCTCGTGTAAACTACATGTACTGGATACATGCGAAAACAAGTTGTGTAAAAGGGACACTAGGCAATCTTTTTTTTTTTAAACTTCTGGAGTTTCGGTCAATTTTTCTGCATAATTTGCATTAGGGATCATTAATAGTATTTATTAGAATAGTTCAGAACTGTTGATAACAGTGCACCTATAATATAGTTAAGTATTTGATAGAATAACGAAGACAAAATGAAACACTTTTATTTAATTTTTAATGCAAGCAGGTTTAAATTTAAAATGTTACCAGGTTAACAAATGGAGATGCTAATGTTAATGCTTGATAAATACTTCAAGAGTGCCGTGTGTCCCTTTAACATGAACTAATTACACTATTATTATAATCTATGTGATGGGTCCCCAATTTATTAAAGTTACACAGAGCAAATTTTCAATCTTGTGTCTGTTTTACACATTTTCACATCAGAACAGACCACACATCTACAAAAGTGTCTTCTCAACTGCCCTATTTAATCGTGTTGTATTACTAAAACTAGCGGCATCACCAGGTTTTGAGATAGACAATAAATAGTTGTATATTAATTTTCTCCCCATGTAAAATGACCTTACTAAGTCATTAAAGTAAAATATTCTATCAACAAAACGTGTAAAATTTAACAATTTTAGATTTTTGGCAAGAGTTGTATTTTATTCCCCTTCTAGTAAAAATGGCTTATAGAGCATTGCACCATCTGTCAGATTTAACTTTCCTGATAATAGATTCTTGCTGTAGTACTGTTGGGTAAAAAATACATTAAAATTGTTCTGTAATCATGTCAGGTCAATCATATACTCGTATGATACACAATATAATATGTATTGACCCTTTATTTGATGTGCCATTTACTCAGTTTTGGTCAAGGGACGTTTATAGCATATCGGCTTTGAATCCAATGAACACGGATTCAAGTCTTACTGGCGCTACTGGTTTACTTCGATGTATCCTGCTAGCCCATTGTGTCAAACTGACCCATTCCCCTTAACATGCCCTAGCTCCCCCTAGAAACACCTGATTCAAATTGAATACTGTACGCGACTTATTTTTACTTTTTATTTTCTTTCAGGCTGCACGTCATGTGGAAGAAGACTCCATGTACCCCACTGGCCAGAGTCAATGCTGAAGTTTATGTTCGCTTAATTATTTGCTTAATAAAGTATACATATGAACTAAAATATTGTCTTTATAAATATGTCTTCCACCACAAAGTGGTAGGTGAGACAGATTATATTTGGCTTTTCCGTTCGTCCGTCACAACTCTTGTCTGCGCTATTTGTTGGATTTTTACGAAACTTTGTAAGAAGCATCAGTATGTGCATATCAAATATAGAAGGTCAAGGGCGCCGTGACCCAATAATGATCATGAAAACCCTTGTCTTTACTGTGCACTTACCCAGAAGCAAATCTCATCAAAATTCATGGTTTGAGTGCATTTGGTGAGAGAATGATGCCTTTTGATTTTGATGTCATTAGGTCAAAGATCATTGTCACCGTAACATGATAATGTAAAATGTTGTAAACTGTAAGTCAAATATCATGAACTTAATGGATGGATTGCTCTTGGCGAGAGGGTGATCCTTTTGATTGTGAGTGGGTCAACGGTCAAGGTCACAGACCGGATAATGTCCGTAATGAAACTCTTTTTTACTCTCTCTAAAGCTAATTTCATAAAACGTCATACTTTGACTGCCTTTGGTGAATAATCCCTGTTTATTTTGAAGTCAGTAGTTGAAAGGTCCGTTACCATGACCGGAAAATGAAAAGTCTTGTCCACGCAGTGTTTCCGTTTACCTAAAGCAAATTTCATAAAACTTCATTGGTGGACAGTGGAAAGAGGATGATCCGTTTGATTTTTAGGTCAAAAGTCAAGTTCCTGCTGACATCCATTATCAAACATTTATAAACAAGGATAAGCATATGGTACAACACACATGTTATAATATAACTATATATGCCCTATAAAGATAACAGACCCGCACTTTTCGGATTCACGCGTACAGTGTTTCACAACACCACAAACCATTGACACAATTTCATGTCCACATATTTATGTTATGCAATCTTCGAGTTTACACAAAATCATGTTTGTTACTGACAGTAGCATGTCTGTTACTCGTCAGTCATTTACTCGAGTCGCCCCCCTCAGTTTCAAACGAACAGTTAAAAGAATATACTTCTTTCTGCCTGTTAAACTTATATTAGTTTATCGCTTTTTCTGATTTCGAAAATTAACTCTGACATTAACCCAAAGCATGTATAGATCAACAAATTTAGTGTAAAATACATAGACACATACATTTTAAATATATGTGTTTACATAACAAAATTATTTAATTGTTTTTGTAGCCGGTGGTCTTTTTAAATGAATATGAATGTTGCCGTCTTGGGTCGGAAGGCCCTGTTTTTTTAATTAGTACTTGTCTCCGTTTATTGAAATTCAACATATATACAGAGGAGAGATGTATCTATATGATTTTGTTTTTATTCTCGCTTCTAAAATGACGAAATAAATCGATTTAAATAAAAGGCGCATTCTCAGCAATACACAACGAACTGTGTGCGTTGGTGGGGAAGCCGACGGGGTAATGGAGTGATACAGTCATACTACCGTAATGTTGCTCTCATAAATACTGTGAACATACTACATCAGTAATATAACAT